>OOFB01002777.1:1419-11769 GCA_900323305.1 Trachyrincus murrayi
TGTTACAGCTAAACACCAAACGAGAAAAGCCTGCATGCTGTTGCAGTGCATCATGTTAGCGCAGCTTCTACAATACGATGCCAAAATGTTTTACACAGCTTACGAAAACATTGCAAACTGTGCGTTATCCCATTCCTCTCGCTTGGTTCTTCATGGACTATTGCCCCTCTCCCTCCAGCAAAATGGTTCTGGCATCTCTTCTGTGTTGCGATAAAACCCACAAAATCACGTTTAGCTTTACATTCTCAACATCTTTCGAATATTGTTTTGAGGCATTACTCCTCATCAGAAAGGCATCCGCGAGGCCACTTGTCCATCATGTGGCCACCATGCAGTGTGTGACTATGCTTTAGACTAGAGACACAATCCTCTCATCGCTCCCGCAACACACGAAAGCCCTTCTGTAGATTGCAACAGAGGAACACAATCCTAAAAAATATAAATAAAACCCAGCTGTTTGCACCCAGGTTTCATCATTATTTGTGGGCAGACTGCAGGAGATGAAATACCACGCCGGCATGTATTCACGCGATAAAAATGATCATGGGGGTGCAACTTGCAAAGTACTTATTAAAAGCAGTGTGTAGTGGAAGCCGTCGGAGTTGGAGATGCAGCATCTCCCCTACTGTCTTGTGTTGCGTACGCTCAGCTGCAGTGGCACCAATGATCCGTGCCTGCACCCCATTCATCTTCACGTTGCATCACTCAATGTGTGTGTGTGTGTGTGTGTGTGTGTGTGTGTTGTTGGAGCGCTTGCAAATTACAGACCCCGGTGGACGCACGCTGCTGCACTCCCCAGTAGAAGTGGTGAGGGGGCCCTATGTGGAGGAGCCATCCAGTTTCCTTGTAATCTCTACCACCCACCCCACCACCCACTCCTGCTAACGCTGGTGGTCTCATTGCAATGGCGGAAAACATCTTTGAGGGTTCGTTATCTCTACGTCCAACCTCACACCACCACCAATACCACCACCTGAGAACGATGAATCATACCTGCCAGTCCCATGTCTATGGAGCAGGGAGGCCATGTTTGTTTATATCGATCTGGTAGCATATGTGGCACAGCTGTTGCCAGGGGATACCCGGTGCTGGGTGCTGAGGACTCGACACTTCCCCTTGGCAGCGGTACAGTTGGCAGGAGCGAGCGCACTCTCGGCTCGTCAATACAAACACCCGGCGTGCGAGAGAGAGAGACATGTCAGAACACAGGGGTGCGGAGAGAGAGAGAGAGAGAGAGAGAGAGAGAGAGAGAGAGAGAGAGAGGAACTTTTTTAAATGTGGTGCCACTCCGTTTGGCAACACATTTCCTTTTGGGGTTGTTTTTCTTTCTTTGTTTTTCTTTATGTTTTTTGTGTGCTTTTTTCCAAGGCATCGTTGGGACTAAATCTTTGGGGAAGGAATTGAAGGATCTTTGTGTGTGTGTGTGTGTGTGTGTGTGTGAACGAGTGTGAGAGCCGGGGTGGGATATAATAGCGACTACACCAGCTATAGCTCGGGAGCTCACGAGGTAACGTTGACATTCCTCACGGAGCCCAGCATTGCGTGGAGCGAAGAGTGAAACTATATGAGTGTGAGTGTAAGTGCATGGGGCCCATTACAGCGGCATCTGCCCATGATTAGTGGCCATTAATTGGTGTTAACCGGTGCTACCAGTGTTTACGAAGTTGAAGGATAATTAGCTGGAAGGTCAACTCGGGGCTGAAATTAACATGTCAGAACTGTGCTACGGTCTCCTGACTGCTAGGAGAGGCCGCGTGGGGGGTGGGGGTGGGGGTGGGGGTGGTGGGGGGTTGGGGGGGTTGTATTTGTCTTTGTGGGCATCTGCAAGTTATGTGTGTACTGTGTCTATGTGTGTTTTGGCACGTGCACGTGTGTGTGTGTGTGTGTGTGTGTGTATGTGTGTATGAGGGACAGGGTGGAGAGAGAGAGAGAGAGCGAGAGAGACACACACACACACACACAGTGTGTGAGTGTGTGAGCCGTGCTCGCATTGGACAGCACATGAGTCAAAGTCACAAAAAATGAAGTACCTCAGAAATAGCTCTCAGCAGGCTGCAGGACTGGTGCCATTGTAAACAGTGAGAAGCAGGACTCTGGCCTTGCCGGCCGGTCTGCCGTACGTCCATGGGGAGAGCGGGAAGGGGAAGGAGGCGTGATTCGGTGGGACCCAGCTGCTGCACCTGTACAAACACACACAAAAAACCCAGTGAGTCTAGCCATCTTGCCCAGCTGTGGGACAAATAGGCGCTGGAATAGACTAACTATATAGAGTGCAGCTTGAGTTCAGAATTTTTAATGTAGTAGCGGTGTTGGATTGTGTACACGGAGCCATGTTTCATTGGCCCATCCTGTATTTTGCAGTGGCTTTTTCTGTATAGCTGTATAGCAATATCTGTGTACAATTATGATATACATTGTTGTGTCTCTGCAATCTGATGGAGCGTCAGCTATAGTTTCCGAGTATATGTTGTGAATACACTACAGATAAGGGGCAGTAGATACACTATGTGGGGGGGTCGCACTGGGTCGGTTGGCATCCACACACTGCTGAAGTACCCCTGAGCAACAGTAAACACCAATTTCCAATTGATTCTCAGGGAGATTCTGATAAACAACAAAACCTAGATGGCTGAGACTAAAATATGTTTTTGCTTTCAGCTTTGTCTGTTTTCCGTTTTTTTAAATTTTCCCCAACCTCGGCTACGTCGTGTCTTTGGCCTCAGGTCTCCGCCATCTGTAGTGCGTCACAAAGACATGTCCAACCAAAATAATTCCGATAACTCTTCCCTTACAAACACACATTCTGCGGCAAATTCCGATGTTTGTGCTCCGATACAGGATGATAATAACGAGAGTGAAACAAGGATGAATTCCATTGTGCTACTCCGTGTCTGCAGGAGTCGGAGCGATACGTCGCCAGATAACTCAATTTCCCATTCCCTTTTTTTAAAATTATTAATATTACAAGACTGAGTGTTTTATAAACCCCCCCCAAATACATTCTAGACTTCCTATCAGCAATGATACAGTTGCTATCGTCAATGAAGAGAAACTCTGGAACTGGGAGATAGGGGGGGGGGGGATTCACTGCACACTGCGGGCGTTGCAGCAAGCAGGAGATAAGAATATTAGACTGAAGACGTCTTCTCTACCAATCCAATAATATGGCTGAGAGTGGAAATGAAAAGGAAGAGATTCATACATGGAATCGTACACGAGGAATTGTGTTGTGTGTGTGTGTGTGTGTGTGTGTGTGTGTGTGTGTGTGTGTGTGTGTGTGTGTTGAGGAAGAGATGAAAATGAAGGCAAAAGTGGGTATGGGGGACAAGTAGTAGTACATTTTACATAAAAATGTATAACTGCAGATTTTCCCAAATACCCTCTAGTCCTTATTCATAATAAAGCAGTTAGGTTGATTTGGGTGAACTAGAATCTTGGTGGAATACATTGAAATTGAACTATGATCTTACTGTTTTATAGTTATCTCAGCCATCGCTAATATATGCTTGAATAAATCAATGAAACACACAACATGCCACTAGAACGTTTTTTCAGACAAAATATTTAGATGAAATAGCTATTGAAAAATAAATACATATGATTCATCTACACACTAGTGAAGTTGAACATCAATTCAATCAATTGTGGATGACATTTGTAAAAGCACATCATTTCTCTGCATTGTATTTTTAGTTTTTAGTTTATTCATCTGTATAATTCTGTGCTGTTATTCAAATTGTCCCACTTGCACATAGGCCTAGGCTACACAAGGACATTTGACAGAGGAAAATCAATGCAACTTGAATAAATATATACTGTAGTGTTAGAACAGTGCCACTTCCGATATAATGTACACCTAACCTAGCCACATATTCCCGGCTTCTCCACAGTTGTGATTTCCATACTGTTCCACACACATCCCCTTCAGCGTATGCGGTGAATGCCTTGCATTGAAACAATACAACAAATAAACAAATGGCGGGAAAACATTTGCATTGTTTACCAGAGACATCCATGAAGCTCTCACCCATCGCAACATTAATCAATCCCCATGATGATGACTGCAAATTGCCAGAGATTATGTTGACAAGTCTTCTCTGCAGCGTCTAGCAGGGGTGCGACGGCAATGGTGCTGCTGCCATTCAGCCAGTCAGGAGCCCTGGGGGGGGGGGGTATTCTCCCACTGAGCCATTCATTTTAATGTCTGGCAATTAAGGACCATTTCACTGCTGCAGAAAGAAAGGAGAAACGAGAGAGAGAGAGAGAGAGAGAGAGAGAGAGAGAGAGAGAGAGAGCATGAGTAAGCAAATGAAAATAAAGTGGTATTCAAAGAGAGGAGAAGAGAGAAAAGCTTCAGAGGTGAGACAGACAGACAGACAGACAGACAGACAGACAGATAGAGAGATAGATAGATAGATAGATAGATAGATAGATAGATTGAAACAGACAGACAGATAGGCAGACAGACATGAATGAGCATTCCTTACAGTTAAATCTATAGCCTGCATCACACATAAGCACAATCATAGGAAAAAAAAGTCATTATAATATTATTATTATTTATTAACATTTTACCCATGTGCTTAGTGCACATTGTAACTGTATTTTTCTGTGTAAATCCATCTTGGCTAGTTTTCGTTCCCATTAATGCTTTCCATATCTATCAGTGTGACAGGCCCAGCACGTAGGTTTGTTTCACTCAACGGGAGAAATTAATCACACGCACATTTGGTATAACAAGAGAACATTTTAGCACTTTGTTAACTACTCCTCATGCTGATTTTAGCGGCCATATTGAGACAACAGTTTCTATATTCGCTCCTAGTTAAAACAGTTAACAGTCGAGTTGGTTAATTAGTGTAAAACGCCTCAAAAGCGCAATACTTTTTATTGTTTTGAAGCAAATAAATCATTACCTTTTCCGTTTATATTCATACAAACAGCAAAAATAATATATTACAACTGAAACAAAAAAAAATTCCCCATGTGGTTGATGAAGTGAGCTTGACGCCAGTCAAGCCTGTCCGCTCTAACTTACCACAGATGTTTCTTTTTCTCCTTCTCTACACCTCAAACCAACTGAACTCCATTTGGCCACCGCATTTAGCCATTTTATATCCTAAAGTCCACAAAGGGGCGCCTAATAATGGAGAGATTATTTTCAGGTGGCGATATAAAACAAGACATAAAAGGGCACTTACATGTGTATGTCATCCATGTCACGCTGAAAGAGCCTTTCAGTTGAATGTGCTACATAGTTCCCCCGTGTCATTTTCCTGTACAACAAAACCCCTCATTGACAAATGTCACTTGGGCACTTGTGCTCCCATTAAGGGGTGGTGTTAAAGGGCTCACTATCGATGTCGGCCTCATAGTAAGTAATGCATTACCCCGGCACATTATGAGAAGATTACATCTAGGTCTATTAGTTACTGCTGTGTGGCATGCAAATGGCCTGCCCCGGGGAGAGCAGGAAATCATTTTAAAACTCCAATAAGTTGCAAGCAGGGGCAAGTCGCCCTGTAATTTACACACAGAAGCCCCAGGCAGCAATGAGGCTGCATGCAATTAGCGGGAAATAGACTTCAACACAGTAAACAAAGAAACTCAAAAATCTGACTGTTAAGCGATGGAAAACAGAAAAGAGCAATGACAAGCATTCTTTGATTAGGTCTTGGGTTCACCATGTGTAGCCCAGAAGAGGGTTAGCTTCTTGCTGAACTTGTTGCTAAGTAACTTCAGATGCACTGCACAAATATCCACTGTTAGACAGCTGTGCTTTTTTTTGTATCCCAAGCCTTACTGTTGGCCTCATTGTGATGCACTGAAGCTGTAGTTTCAAATGGCAAGGTTGACCAGAGAACATACACAATACAATACAGATCACAGACATCATAATTATTAATTAATCGTTTTCTTTGAGAAGAAAATACAAGATAGTTTAGACATCTCTCGTATTATTATCAGTATTATTATTATTATTCATATTATTATTTTGTCATTTGAAGAGATTATGATTTTTCGGTAGTTCTGAAAAAAAGACACCATGGTGGGTGTGTCATCATTGTTGTTAACGTCTTCACGCGTTTTCCAATATTTCTGTGTGGAAACCCCGCCCATTCGTCTTGCTATTGGCCAATTTATTTAACACTCGCCTCTGAATGGATGAAATGCACGTCCGTTATCGAGGCTGACGCCGACGTGTAAACCAGGAAGTAAGGTAGATTTCAAGACGTGCTGTGTTGGCATTCTAGAGACCAAGTGACCAAAGTGCAACAAATCCGTCAGCCTTTTTTTATTATGAGTGACCAAATATGGCAGACTGATAGTTTTGTATTGCAGAGATTCATCAAGTGAGCAACGCATACTCCCATGAACAAGTAGTTTCAGCGTACGTATATTTCTTAATTGCAGTTCAGTTGCTCGTTTACCTTGTGCACTTAATGTTATTTAGACGTTGCCTATGGATGTTGCATATGACTGAATGGGGAAAAAAATCGTAGCACATTTGCAGATTTGCACATTTGTTTGTTTGGCGATATCAAACTGTACAAGAATGCTCGTTGATAAAAACATTCCGAATTAATGCAGTTCATTTCCATACTGTGCTATGTGCATTGTATTGCAGGCTCATTTAGGGCTTCAATGTGTACTGTGTGAGTGCATGTTAAGTTTTAGAGATGTCATAAACCTGTTACATAGCCTGTTCAAAGATATGTTTCTACACAAGCTTTAGTAAGATGGAAACTAAATTAACATACTGGCTTGTTATCACTAAGAGAGCATTAATCATGAACAATGGATGAAAAATATAATGGCAGCTTTTAGTTTGTAGGACTGTAAAGAAAACAATATTAACTAGTACACGAAATACCATTCAGGTCGCTTTTTCTCAGGAAGAGCTGGTTAATTAGTTAACATTTAGTGTTTGTCTCTTCAGAAATGTGTTTTCCCTCAAAGTTGTGTTTGTTCACTAGTATCCTACTCCAGCACCTCAACCTGACACTATAGCCAGGGCATGATCCTAGGCAAACCCTTGTTGAAAAGGTGTGTGTGTGTGTGTGTGTGTGTGTGTGTGTGCGTGCACGCACGCGCGCACACACACACACATTTCTGCAGTGCAACGTGGCCTGCCATACTGAGAGCCTGCTCTGACCCTGGTGAGCAAACATTACATCATGACCAGGAGGAGATGCTCCTTCTCTTCTTATGTCCTTGCTTTTTTCCTTTCTGTCCTGCTGACTTGTTGTGGATGTGGATACACCCTGCCTCCTCCTTGTAGTGTTGTTTACTACTATCCCTATTTGGTGTTAACCGCAGCTGCTTGTGTTGAATGGTAATTAGCAAGAAAATTGTATCCGGTGACTTAAGATTATTATTATTCTTAGGTGTCACGAAAGAGCAGGTAGGGTGTTGGGACATCTTGCTCAAGGATACCTACACCAGGTAGACATTGGGGTTTGAACCCAGAACCTATATGTGCATTGTAATGCTGGGGGAGTCAAACCCCCTATCCGGCTGATAATAGTATTGTTGTTGTTTAATTTCCAAGAAGCCAGGTAATATTCAGGGGGCCCCCCTATAGCACCAGGGGGGGAGGAGCCATCAGCTCGCACCTGCTGCCTGCCACGCTTCTCGAGCATGCAGATTCACTTCCTCTCTCTCGCTCTCTCTTCTATTCCCCGGTCACACCTCCAGACTCTCACTGCCACTCTCCTGTTCTCCTTGAATGCGTGAAGATGTCTTTTCTTTCCTCCCAGTTTTTACTCTTAAGTCTTTCACACTTCGTTTTGCTCTCCTGTGTGCACCTGCAACTTAGTTTTTTTGTTCTACTCTCTCGCTCTCTCTCGCTCAAACAGGAATTCTCGTACTTTTAATCCTAAAATACACAGAGAATTAAAAGTGCCCGGTTGTCCTGTGCTGAATGCTGAAAGGATTAGTTGTCAAATCAGCGTTGTGGGCTGGAGGTCAGCAGTGTGTTTGGGTAGCTTCAGCTGAAGAATAGGTCAGGAGGATTTCAGTATCGCCAGAAACCACAGGCATGCCCTTCAACTCACACTCTCTTTTTCCACTATTTTTAACAAAAGGCCAGCAGTATTGATCCATGCAATGTTGTGGCTGAGCCTGTTCGGAATATAAAGAGCGGTGGTCACTTTGAAAGCAGGACACACTGAATGGATGCTAATAAAGCACACACACACACACACACACACACACACACACACACACACACACACACCATAATGCAATGTAAATATGCAAAGGGAGGTGCTGCATAAATATATTTTTTTGGTCTACTATTTAGCAGATGCTTTTTATCCAATCGACTTCCAGTAAATTCTGATACATGTCGTTGAGATCGAACCCAGTACCTCTCGGCTGGTAGTGGGACTCCCCAGCCACTAGTCTATCCTGTGTAGTCCTGCTTCTGTGAACACAAAGTGCAAGTCCATGTATTCTCTGGTCACCCGTGGAAAATAGATGTGTGGAAATGCAATTGTTTCAAACGGTGTTCCTTCGCCCTCTTCATATTCCTTTTGATGTCGCTTGTGAGTTGTCACGGTAATCAAAGATGGTGTGAAGGGAAGTGATGTCAGGATTAATTAGATGGATAGGACGCAAGCGAAACACACATGGAAGGTGATGAGAATTCATTTAATTACATCTAGCAGGTGCATGTAAAAGATAAGCCATCTGCCTGATCAAAACTGAGTCTTCCTGTATATAAATGATTGTGAATCGAATTATCTGTGGTTATTAAAATGTTGTACAATATCAAAATGCCGCAAGAAGAAACCACAGCATTGCTGTTGGCTTTTTCTTTTACAGTAGCATATTGGGTTTACAATGTCTATTTGGGATTGGTCCATTTTGAAACAGTGAATGAGGAATTATGACGGGGATCATTTTATTTGGTCATATTGCCAGAACATATTCAATGTATGAAATACTTGTATTTTTGATTCCTATTGAGGTGTAGCTGTAACTAACATCTCATTTCACAACAACACTACCATCTGTGCTTCCAGTTTCAACAATACACTTGTGAAAGACACATTATTTTCTGCTGATTTCTTTGCAGGGTCACAAAGTGAGGGAGGAAAATGGGGAGGAAGGATGCCAGTGCAACCAAATTACAAGTGGATCAGTACCGCAAACAGATCGGTGAGTCTACCCCACTGTCCTACTGTTGTTAGTTTCATAGACTGTATTTCACCAAGGGTCGAAGCATGTGCCAGATGTGTCTCCAGCAAATGTCCTTGTGCTGCTTCTACCATCCTCTGTGCTTTAATGGATTGCTTTGGTCACACACACTCAAAGGAAGATTGAATGATTTACGCATTGATCTGCCAAGTTATTTTGTACCCAGTGACTTAGATGTTGCTATGAGTTATGTTATGAGTTCTATGCGAGAATACATTTGACTTCCTTTGCTGTCCTTTGTGTAGTACTAAATGCAAAAATCAAACATAACTCATTCGGTTCATTAGTGCTGGAAGTTGTCGTTGTTGTGTACAAATATCCGTGGAATCCCCGCTGATAGCCGCGGCTCTGCTGTGCATCACGTCAGAGTCTGTTCTGTCAAAGTTAAATACACTCATCCAGGGGGCATTCAGTTTCTCCCATTTTGTCTCTTCGATCACAAAGGCCTAACTAACGCAATATGGTGGATATCAATCACTGGCACTGTCCCCTTCAGCGCGCCAGCTGTGGCGTATTGGAAACCGCGGCTCGGATCATATATATATGTCTCTTATTATGTTGTTTTTGTTTTCGCTCTG
Source organism: Trachyrincus murrayi (assembly GCA_900323305.1). Taxonomy (NCBI): domain Eukaryota; kingdom Metazoa; phylum Chordata; class Actinopteri; order Gadiformes; family Macrouridae; genus Trachyrincus; species Trachyrincus murrayi. The sequence goes on from OOFB01002777.1 coordinate 11,202, forward strand.
CAGCGAGCACCCATGGCTTTGCCAGCGGCAAACTGGAACATCTTGAAATGCCGAGACATGCAGAGAGAAAGGGTTTTGTTAAAACTCTTGGCTGTGTGTCACTGGCGAAGGTCATCCTGTTGTATGTGCCGCGTGACAGTAAGCGTTTATGGTTCTGCATCGGTGGTTCCGCCGCAAGGATTTCTCGCCGTAAATTCAGTGACATCTGGTGCTCTTTAGACCGTGGAGACGATGTGTCGTTCAAATATACATATTTGAATCTATATAGCTCCTCAACTAATCTCATCTTTGATCTGCTCTGTGTGGTTTTCACTGTCGGCACAAACGAGAGACGAAGCAGGCCAATCGCAACCCTTATGATGTATGGCTATTCAACACAGAATTCACAATTCACCCTTAAAGGGGAATTTCACTTCTGGGGTCGTTTTCACACCCAGGCTTTTGTGTGCACCCCTGTCAGTTTTTAGGTTGCTTGCTTCAATATTTAGATTTTTGATAACCGCGAGAGCAACCCCCCCCCCCCCCCCCCCCCCCCCCAAAACCCCCCCCCCAAACCCCACCCCCCACA
>OOFB01002795.1:3194-14655 GCA_900323305.1 Trachyrincus murrayi
TGCCGGGCGGCGGGAAGAAGGCCGGGTTGACGTGGGGGGCGGGAGGGGGTCCGCCGGGCGGGGGTCCCGGCATGTGGGGAGGCGGGGCCAGGGCCATGGGGGGTCCAAGGGGCCCGGGGGGGCGAGGGGGGGGGGGGGGGGGGGGGGGGGGGGGGGGGGGGGGGGGGGGGGGGGCGGAGGGGGGGGGGGGGGGGGGGGGGGGGGGGGGGGGGGGGGGGGGGGGGGGGTGGTCATACTGCTATCCTCTGGGGCTCTTTATGATACTCAGGAATGATGCAGTTGACTCTTTCCTGGGGGGCGGTTGAGTCAGATGAAAAAGCAGTACGGGGTGACTGGTTACAGCGGGGGGGGGGGGGGGGGGGGTGGGGGGGGCGGGGGGGGGGGGGGGGGGAGGAGGGGGGGGGGGGGGGGGGGGGGGGGGGGGGGGGGGGGGGGGGGGGGGGCGTTGACTTCCAGGGCCCCAGGGCTCCACATACACACACACACACACACACACACACACACACATGGCCCCACTCTCCACCCCACCACTCACTTGCCCTGTTTAGGGTAAGTAAATCACCTGCCATCACAGGTGCTGACCTGGTGTTTATTAGCAAGTATTTGAGCTGTTGTTTTAGCTCGGGGGTGTGGAGGCGAGGGGGAAGGGGGGGGGGGGGGGTGGTAGTCAAAGGGGTAGTGTTGGGTTAAAAGAAAACCCCTCTGGGATACTACCGTTGCCCTCTAAAGCAACAAATGGAAGAAGAAACATCCAGACTGTAGCCGGAGGGGTATCCTAATTGTCTGATTGTTGGATGTTGAGGAGAGATAAGTAGTGTGACCCAGTATGACTCATGGTTTGACGAGATGAAAAAGAATCAGGGACTTGGTGTAACAGTACATTTATATTTATCAAACAGAACCAGAGAGGAACGGATGGAATTAGCTGAAAGAAAGCTTACTGTCGAGATTAGAAAAAACACACACACACACACACACACACACACTCAGGCATATAAATGAGACAGTTTAAATTGTGTTCCAGGTGTACCCATGGAGAGAGGTCCTATTATCCTGGGCTATCTCCTAAATTGCACTATTGTCTCTTCATATTTGAACGTAGTCTCCTGAAGCATGTATGCACTGAGCTCCATGGGGGGCCTCAAAACCCCCCCCCCCCCCCCCCCTCAGAGTCACCGTCAACCAACGACTGGCACTCTTTTAACGGTAAGTCAAGCTGAACATTTTTAAATTAAAAATAATGATTGTCTAAACATTGATACACTTCATTTCTGTGTACATATTCTCAGCCCCGTTGTCTTGACGTGGTGACACAGTGTTGCCATGAAAGCCGGCAAAACAACATTAGCCTGCACCGGCAGTGCAAACTATCAAATGATGTCATCTCCCCCATGTAATGTAAAGCTAAGATTGAGCTCCATCAATTAGGATTTGCACTGGAGCAGAAAATAGCTTATGACGGAGCTAAGGTGGGGGAACGCAGGGGAGGAAAAATAAACGTTCAGCCTCACACACACACACACATTCTGTCATACCTCCGCAGATTCACCGTGCTGCCGAACCGCTCGCAACCATTTTACTCGCCATTTACTCGCATATACTGCTATACAAGTGTATAGCAGCATATGTTTTATTGGAATTATTACGCCTAGATATAAAGAATATTGTTGTAAGCTCTGAGCTCTAAGAATATGCCACAACAAACAATCAATTATTGACTCTCTGAAATCCCCAGATCCCGATGCCAATGGATTGTCCCTGACAATGAATGCATTCCTGCTACACAACAAAAAGAGCCAAACTCTGGCGGTGTCACAGTAGTTTTGGCAACGTCCATCACAGAGCTTAATATGATCTCCATGAAACTTTGAATGGCGCTCTTCACAGACGAGGACCAGCAGATCTTAGAAGCCACTTACAGCAGCATTAGGCAGCTTACAAGGTAGGACTGTGTTGTGAAGCCTTACGGCTGACCCTCGAAGCCCCGATGTCAAAGACCATTACCATGACAACAAGAGTTCCAGATGTTATGATACAAGTATCTTTTCATGGGTCCTGAACCGCATTGGTTACCTAAATATGCCGGGCCTTAACCCAAACATATTTGTATTAATTGCAGGCATCTTGTGAGAGATAACAACATTCAGTGTTTCGCTGATGTCCAAAATACTAACTTTAATAGTACGAGAAATGACGGGTCAGGAGAGAGTGTGAATGAGCAAGTGATAGTCATGTCACTCACCGGTTCTGTGTGAAAAACCGGTTCCCCACAATGTCAAACAGCTGTGGAACACATTCTGTTCTACATTTGACACAAAGGTTGGCAAAAAAAAAAAGGGGAGAACTATCCGAGGTCAGGACTAGGAGTCTGAGACCTTCAAGGAGTTCTCAACATTAAAAACATTTACCTGAAATATAAAACCCTGACCCAATCTGGTGTGTGAACTGGCAAGCCACGCTTGTTACATGTTACGCATGATAAACAACAGATTCATTTTCTTGAGGTAAGAGGTAGTAGTGTAACCTAATAAATATGTTTTCCAAGAGTAAGCAATTAATGTGAATCATTTCTTTAAATGAGCGTCGAGAGTCAACAGGAGGTGATCATGAAGGACTTGACAATGTAAAACTCTTCATCCAGATGGGTGGTTTGCAAAACTACACCGAATGGATGTTATTATACTATACCTATTAAGTTCACTATGGATATTGCCTGGATTACGTGAATGGTGAACACACTCATACCGTTCTTAAAGTTACTGTTCATTGTTTGGCTCCAACTGGCTGCAGTTGGAATTTGCAGGCTGCACCCCACCCACCCTTATTGCTGCACCGGTGACTATTAAGGCATGCTAAAATTGGACTCCAGAATAACCTGTATGCTGTCTGCCAGCAGTTTACACATTTATTATGCTTCACAGGATTTCATAAAAGAAACATTGGAGCATTGAAGCATATTGAAAGATATGTACACTTTCAAATCTGCACACGTATGACACGTGCACACGTGAGACGATAGCAGTTCATGACACAAGTGACATTGAAAACCATTTGAAACCAAGCATTCTGATTGCTTACCATGTGGTTAAGAAATCACCATGGAAGGACCGAAGTATATAATACACCTGATTTCCCAATATCTAAAACAACCTAAAAGATATCAGCAAGGATGTGGAAGCACAGAAAGGTTTGATGTTGACGTCCGCGGTAGAAACAGCTCATTGACTCGTCACGTCAGTCAAGGTTCGCTATCTCAAGTATGTACATCAGAGTAGTTGATGCCGCCTGTGGATCCAACGGCTAAATGTGTTATTGTCTACGTGTTACATACAAGTATACATAACATCAACATGTTTTAAGATAGTTTTGGTTCTGATAATCAGACCGATGGGCTGGTCTTATTGGTATAAAACCACGTGAGGACTGTATGTATTCTAAAGAGGAAAGAGGAAACTTCCCATTGGTGAGCAAGTCAGTACAGCGGGCCCTTTGCAGTGACGGCTCTTATCATGTTTGGTCGAGAGATATTTGATAGGCAGGTGTAATAAACCAAGCAGCTGAGAAGTCACCCATGGGGGCTGCCTCGGGCAAATATGGCGTTAAGTGAGTGTGCGAGGAGTGTCGAGTTGTACTGTAGTGCTAAAGTTTAGTGGAGAAATGGGAAATATGCTGGAACTTGACGTGCTTATGCAATGTCAAGGTAATGAGTGTCAAAAAGCAAGAACCCTTCCAAATACCCGTTGGCGTCGTCTGTCAGTTGTGTGTCAAGCTCACAAGCCAACCACTAGCATTATTGTGGTTGTTCCACTTAAAACTCCACAATGTGTATTGCTTGTCACCTTAGAAGTACAGGAAATGAAGAGTCTCACTCTGGACAATGATTCACTGGATGGACTCGCTTTCAGTTTAACTGGTTTAACATGGTTATAGCTATGGCTACAACCATGTAATAATGTCCTGATGATTCATTGATTCATTAAACATTTTTGACCAATTAATGCTTACATCAACAGATTTCGCTTCTTTTTTTTGCCAGGCCACAAGCTCATCTTTCCATGTTTTTTTTATCTTGCCTTTTTAAAGGGGGTTGGGTACATTCTACAATGCTAAATGCTGTAAATCCTGCCCAGAGGCCTCAGACAACAGTAATACACATTCGCAGCTGCCTTAATTACCGGATTTCAAAAACAAACAATAAATCTGCCTTAGATAGAGATGCTGCTGGAAAACAAACAGCCCCCAGGCCAACAAACCGTTATGGCCATATTCTGATGTCTTAGACAGATTAGTGACAAAAGACGCATGTCTCCTATATTGTGGATGTGGGCCCATACATAGACTGTGACACTTAAGGAGGTACACCTGACATGGTTCAAGCAAGTTAATCAATTCCTTCCCCCTCTTTTATGAGCGACTAGCTTCAACGGAGCTAACCTTTTCAGGGGTTGTTTTCCCAAGTATTCACGGCGAGTCCACTTGATTGAGAGATATATCTCCAGCCATTGGAACAAGGTGTGTCTGTTTTCACGCTTGAGTAAAAGCACTCCCACAGTACAAAGATGTGCTCTGTTCTGTTCTGACCACCCGAGTACTGGAGGCAGTGCTTCGGAGGTTTTGATTATATTTTATGAGTCCTAATTGTGGCTGACCCGGGCCGCTCTTGGTTCCATTTCATCTGGGGAAGAGGTGCTCCACCTCCCCTCCGCCACCGGGCCATCTCGGCCGCTAGGCACGGCCGTCTGCTGACCTCCAACCTCACAGGACGGTGAGGGACACGTCTCAAGTTCATCCTCCCCGTGGGTGGTACGGCTCTCAGCTTACCTCCACCTGTCCACCGGGCACTCCCTTCACCCCTTGGCCTCCGGCTCCACGCTGAGACTACTTAACGTGCTTGACGCAGCTCTGTTTACCCGTTTCAACAAAATGGCTCCGTTATTTACCAACAAAGACGGTAAAAGACGCCGTGGGTTTAGCCACGTAGGGCCATTCTTGCAGTAATGAGCAGCGACAGGGCTCCAAAGAATGTTGCCTTTTCCTTTTCCTGAAGTTCAGCGGCTATTGCTCTCTTTAGGCAGTAACGCAAGAATGTGACTCTCACCCTTTATTAAAGTGCAGATTCCTTATTGTTTTTCTAACCTTAGTGTGACTCCAGAGTCACATTTGTTTTCCAGGCCCCCCCTTTACAGGGGAAAATGGCCGCTGCATGACCAGTTCCTCTTTGATGCAATAATGAAAACAAATGAGTGTAACATGATAATATATCGGGCCAGCGTCGCCGTTTCAAAGCCCCGCGATGCGGCCAATTGAGGTGCAACCGGGTAAACGCTAAGCTACGTTTGTCAACGCTCCCCCCAGAGCCTCCGACGTTGTCTCTTGTGCAAATGATTTCCTTCGGTTCAGTTCAGAGCATTAGTCTTCTTAGAGGCTCAATGAATCAGAGCAGGCAGAGTTCCAGATGCCTTTCGAGTGGTTAGCTTGAGTCGACCTCGGTTCTCACTGCTCCTCGGAACATAATAAGTAAACCTAACTGATATTGAGACAAATATCATAGAACAAAAGAAAGAGAAACATATTTTAATATATTTTTTTGCTGGATTCCTGGGCAGAAAATATATTTAAAAAACAGCTCATTCCCCAATTGATTGTCAAAATAGTGCTTCCTCGAAATGACCACTATTACGCTGCTCTAAATATTGTACGAGGCCCCGACCCCATTTATCACACGTGAATTGAGTTATGGAACCTAATCCTCTTTAGTTCCATAAGCACAATTTTATCTGTAAGGGCCCGTTATTTAGGGGTGGATTCCTAGTTATTTTCTCCGAGCTCACCTGTTGTTCTCATAGGGAAATCAATGCCTCCCTCTCTGACAGTATTATAACACTCCCACTGGAGACTAGCAGCTTAATTCACTCTTATCACTTTTGGTTGTCTGGCTTCCCGTCAAACCGGGGTCCAAGAGGTGAAATGAGTTTGGCAACCTCCTCTCCAGGCGCGACGAGAGAACACACATCATGGTACAGTTAGTCGGGGGAGGGAAAAAAAAAGAAAGCGAGAGAGTGAGATAGAGAGAGAGAGAGAGAGAGAGAGAGAGAGGGAGGGAAAATTGCCTGCATAAGCAGGAAAGATAGTTTCATCGCCATCCCACTGAAAAACGCACACTCGTCTTTGGCGGACTTCAAACACCTAATCGGCAATCATTTTTCAATGAGCCCCGGAGGAGCACGTTTTAGTCCTCCGCCGAACAGTCTGCCGCTTTGTGCTCCCTAAGCCCTGCTGGTTATGCATCATGGGGAGCCAGTGGGCCTTTCTTAAGGTAGAGGTTAGCCCCCCACCCCAGAAAGACAGACAGACCACCTCACGTTACAGTCCTGCACTTTCACTCTGCTGCTGCTGCTGCTGTGCTCCACCTCACCTCGCAACCACCCAAACCTAAACCCCCCCCCCGCCAACATCTGTATCCGTCAGGAAACACTCACTTTCGATTGGTGAAGCACTCAAATTAAGGGCGGTCTTTTGATCCGGTGGTTGGACACAATGCAAATGAAATATGATCCTATAAATGGTGCGTTTCGTCCCGTTAGGTCGCTGGGACCTGGGCAGAGAGGCTGTTATCCCCTGCCCCCCTCCCTCCCTCCCCCTCCCCCTCCCCCTCCCCCCTGCCCCTTTTGGGAGTTCTGCCTCTTCTGGACTCACATCCCACATGTGACTGCCTCACATCAGAGACCACATAACAACCCCCTCCCACTCACCGCCTCCTCCTCCTACAGCACACACACACACACACACACACACACACACAACTGTCCCCTTTCAAGCTTGCTTGCCCCACCCCCAACCCCCCACCCCACCCACCTCCCTTGGCCCACCATCCTTTCTTGGTGTTCACAACCTGTGGTGGACACCGGCCATGGAGAGAGAATCCAGCGTGGTGGGGAGCCAAAAATCTGAACAGCTCTTAACCTGGTGCCGGTGAACGAGCACGTGTGCGCGTGAGTGTGTGCGTGTGTGCGCGCGTGTGTGCACGTGTGTGTGAAGAAGAAATCTCCAGGCTCCAGCTCCGGCTCGTTAATGAGAAAAGATGAGCGAACCCCGCTGCAATTAAGAGTCAATCTCCAGCATTAACTCTGTGCCCCGCGGCCACACACACAGCGCCAAGCCGACAGGCCAGCCCGCTGTCACTCATTTTCTTTTCTTCTTCGTCTTCTTCGTCTCCTTTTTTTTTTACACTGGTGCCTTCTATGTTGTATAAGATTAGATGCTCCCTTCCTCTGTGTCCACCTGCTGGAAGCTAAGCTAAGCTAAAATAGCGTGTGTATTCCCGTAGCTATGTATTATTTTTGGCTAGCACCCCGGTATATCACAATGTGATCTTGACTAGCCGTCAAGAGAAAGAGATGCACTGCGATTAGGGACAAAAATTAGGAGTGGAAGGACATTTCTAATGAAAGAAAAATAACACTTTCCCCCCCCCCCTTAACCCCCGTGCTATTGCTCTGGTAAAGAGGTGTTTGTTCCACGTCAGTCCCAGTGGCGTTGGACACGACTTGTTTTGATTGGACAGCACTCCAGTGAAAACGCACGGCTCCAAAGACTCACAATTGTAATTTCAATAGCAAACATCATTAAGCTCTCCAAGTGCAATATTCATCAAACAAGATTACGCCACCAGTCAAAAATAAGTGCTATGCCAACCGATGGCGTCTAAGTCTCAAACAAACAGCACCAGAGGCATTTCAAAACGCAACGTGGACAGTGTGAAAAAACAAACAAACCAAAATGAAAATAAACGCGTCATTATTCCGGGCACAGCACACGCACAGCCGTTGAAAAAAGGCTCCAATGGTTTCTTCCCAGTACAAAAAAATAAATGGGCCAAAATGAATTATTTCTTTATCCAGCCGTGTGTTTGTTTTTGTGTGTATGTTTGTATTTGTGTTTTGTTTTTTTAAAGAGAGAAACACAAGTGGTTGGTAGTCTGCGGTGGTGGTGGCACAATGAGATATGTCAAATCTTTACCTACAAAGCGGAGTCTTCATCCATGCAAATGAGAGCCGCGTGATAAGGATCTGTTTGATGGGACACATGCCGAATACGAGACGGCTAATTCCCTCATTAGTATTCCGCAGGGTTGATTGGCAAAGACCAGAGAGAGCGAGAGACCAGAGAGAGAGAGAGCGAGAGAGAGAGAGAGAGAGAGAGAGAGGGAGAGTGCCAGCCGGAGAGCATGTCTGCAAAACCTAATATTGATTTGTTTAATGGTGTCAGGGAGTCAAAAATTGTAAATCTCCTGTCAATTGTTTATGAGGCTGTTTAGCGGGGCAATAGATGCCCCTTGCTTAATTAATCACTCATTACCGAGATGTGATTATATGCTTGAAGTGTTAATGGGCCCCCCTGAATTTTCAGCGAGCGCCATAAAAGGTGTTTTGACAAACAGAGCCGGGGAAAAATGTGATATCTGATGGGCTCCGGCGTTTGTTGATTCGGAGTTCTTTGTTTGTGCCACACACACATACACACACACACACATAGCAAACATATTTTTCTCTAGTTATGGCTGACAGCGTGTTTAATTATGTTCAACCTCAAGGCAATTCATTTAAAAAAGAATAACAGATTTTTTAAATATGGTCTCATAATTGCGTACAGCAGCATAGTCTTGGAGACAGAATGGGAGAATACTTCTGTCTTCAGAGCATATTGTGAACCATTCATTCTGCCTGAAATGCATTACTGACCAGAAGGAGCGTCACCGAAATTCAGTTGAATGGCTCGTGACAATCGGTGGCGTCCATGAAAAGAGAGAGGGGAGCTAATGTACACCTAAGCGGGCGCACGCGGCCGATCGGGGAGGGCCACCTCGTATTCATGTTTTTAAAAGGCCCGTAAAGAGGCCGATAATGGCGGCGGTTTACGAGGACTCAGCCCGGCGAGAGCGGCTCCCGCTGCCGGGGCTGCTGCTGCTGCTGCTGTTGTTGTTATTCCCACTGTTCCTTGATGGCCACTAAAGCGGAAAAATGGATCCCCACTTTGGGCTGAAATATGAAGCTGGGCTTATTCTCCCTCTCCCTTTTCTCTTTTTGTGTGAAAGGCGCCCAGGCATTTGCCTGCATGGTTATGGAGTTAAATACTCCACTCCATGGCTTGGGCTTCATCATGCTACCCCCCCACTGCACCACCCCCTCTTCCTCCTCCTCCTCCACCTCGCGCCCCACCCCTTCCATTTCATTCCCCCTGACAGGATTAGCAGGTCTCCAGTGTTAGAAATACATTAAGTGGACCTTTGCAGTCACTTATTATGCCTGATTATGCAGCTGGAATGGGGAAGGTAGGCTCTGTTTGTAGTGAAATAACTTCTTCTCTTTTTTTTACGGCAACAATCTTCAAAGCGTGAACGGGTCAGCAGCTCAGGCACAAAGCTAAGATTGATTTCCACCCTCCTACTCTTTGTTCCCGCGGTTTAAAAGAGGACAGGTTCTGCTAAATTAGTTTGGCTTGTGTTATTAATGGAACAGCCAATTAAACTCCCATACGATGGTGTCATGGCAAAACAATGCCGTCGGTTAGCCTTCCCACAGCTATGGTTTGCACAGCGGGGTTAATGAAACGGTTAACTTATGTTGATGTATAGATAGGATTAAAGTCCATCTGGGCAGCTTGCCTGTTCTGTGAGCACCCAGTCTATAGACATCTGACATAAAACTGTCCCAGCAGCCGTCTGTTCTCTGCCTCAATATATGGCTGCCTCGTACTGATGCATGCTGGGATTTTTTTTCCAGTTAAGGTAATGTATAAATAACACATCGTCAACATCGGCGAGAGAGAGAACAAAACAGACCTAATGTTGACTTCTCCTGTTTTAACAGCTGGGGCAAAACAATCTGAGCATTGCGATAGAAAAAACAGTGGTTAATTCAGCTGTGTCTGAGAAAATACTGAATATTTCCGTTTACATTAAACAGCAAAAAGACAGATTGACAGGGAGAGTGGAAGAAAAGACGTTTATCTAGGAAATTATACAAAACATCGTAATCCTGCCGATGCAAACTATGCATCTGGGCATGCTTTGCACGTGTGTCCATGTTGTCTATGCATGCATGCCCGTCACTTCATCTAGTGCAAGCATGTGCACATGTGTGCATGTGATGGTATAGTGTTCTAAAATGGGAGAAAAATCATTGTCCATCCAAAAGTGAAACCTTATCCGGCATGTCTGTCCACCACTTGTATTGGCGTAGTTTCTGAAAACCCAGTACCACTGACCTGACTTTACTGTTATTCATTCATTATCTCTGACAATGTAAATGACTCATCACATTTGAAATGGCTCCCTAAGGTGATCAGACGCCAACGCATGATGTAAATGAAATCATGGGCATTTAGGCTGTAGCCAAGTTCCCTTGGCTTGAAATTGCGGTTAGAGTAACACACAACATTGGGGAAAATTAGTCTTCCTCTCTTGATAGCTGTTAAACTTGGCCATTTCCTGACCCACTGTGAATAAAGCTCCAATTTATGGCAATTATTCATGTTAAAGACGGCACCCATACAAATTAGCAATAATGCCAGGGGTGATGAGAATGTGTGAGCGGGGGACTGTTATCATAGTCTCTCGCTCAAATACCTCACATGCAAAAGTCTATTACGGCTAAAAATTTGTTTAAACACGCTATCTCTTAAGGCAAATAAAAGCAAAAATTGATAAAAAATTAAATGCAATTCCTGCGCCCCGGTGAAGTCGTGCCTTGCAGCGTGGTTGCAGCGATAGGGTGGGGGGGGGGGGGTGCTTCTCCCCTGGAACAGCTGACACAAGTGATTGGTTATTTCTTCAGAGGAGGAGGTCAGGCACATGAGGCCTCCACACACCATACCTCAGGCCATGACCACTCACCAGCAACCCCCCCCACAGCCCCACCTCTCCGCCCCCACCCTCAACCCCAACCTCCATCAACCTCCACCCCCCCTCTCTCCACCCACAGACCTGACTGGCCCCAAAGACCAGGGGACGTTTTCTCCCTGTTCAAAATGCACCAGTGGTTCCCATTTAACACCTGTTCGCCCTAATTTCCATTTTCAGGGACGCAGAGGATTCCAAATCATTTATCACTTCCCAAAGTGTTTCCACATGTTCCCTTGCCTTTCCCAGCGCACAGGGTTCCTGCCTCCGGCCAACCTTTTCCGAACGTATTAAAATTCAGTTTGGTCCAAAGAAGTTCAGACACTGATGTTTCATTGTGGTGATGTCTGGTAATTATTAGGCTAAATTACGGCTCCGGCATGTGAGTTGACAGGGTGAACTCTGTGTTAAAAAACTGAGAGATAGGGGCATGGGAGGTAGGGGCCGAGGTGGTCTGTCACGCTTTTTTGCAGGTTTTTTTTTTTCTTGTGTGCCTAACACCAGGGATGTCAGTCAGTCAGATTGGAGCGGTTTCGCCACCGTGGAAACACTTGTGCGGTT
>OOFB01002795.1:14675-28208 GCA_900323305.1 Trachyrincus murrayi
GGGGCGAGGGTTGTGTCAGAAGCACTCCAGTGTGAGGCTGAAGACTCCCACATTGAGCGTTAAATACCAACTCTGGTCCGGTCGATACTCAGGGTCAGGGTTCATATTGTGAAACCAGGATTAGATCTCGGAGTGGGAAATAATTTGAATGGAAGTGAAATCAGATTATGTCCCGAGGCCATGTGGTCTAAAAAGTCTCCTGGCAGAGACTGGCTAATTGACTTTGACAAAAATAGAAAAACGACCAAAAATCACATTAAAAACTACAGTACTAGAAACAGCGCAATGTCCTCATGCTTTGCACATTGCTTAACAATATACACATGTATATGCATGAACACGAGGGCAGTAACCATATTATCCGTTTGGCATTATATTGTAGTAATCAAAAGTAATGTTAGGCAATAAGAACAGCAGGTTTTTTTCAAAGGCATGTTTAACAGCTGAAAACGTTATTTTAAACTAAATGTATATTCAAATCCATTCGGATTTCTCAAAATTGCATCTCTAAACATTTGTTTTCAAAGTGAGTTTGTGACGCATTTCTGTTTACACATTTTCCCACACTCCATCTTTGAACGGGTTATGTTTGAAACTTCGCCGTAAGTGCGTTTAATTAAAGTAGGCTGTGAAAATGTGCACTAATCAGATACGGTTAGCAACAAAGTCCATGAAATTACTAATTAGAATTTCATTAAAAGGTACGGCTGTATCATCTGAGGAAATCACAACCTTTAAAAAGCTTTCAGGGAGGCGGTGTGCCTCTTTACGGACGGCTTTTGATGTAATATCTCTTTCAGCATTGGAGCTAAATTGGACCATTTAAACAAGTCATTGTTTTGGACGTAATTTATCAGACTAATTAATGACAGTTATTGCCTGGCTGATAGAACACCAAGCTCCCGTAAAAGGAGATCATAAAGACAGGCGTTTAGCCTGGATAAAAACACACTAATAGTACGAGGTTGCCAAAAAACAAGAGCCTCCCCCTTTTGATTTCTCTCTCTGTTAAGAGAGCAGATGATTAAACGGGATTTTCTTTTTGTACATTTTTTTCTCTCGCTGTCTTACTGGGAGAAAAAAAACAACCAATTGGCATAAATAGTAAATTAGTCCAGCCAAAAAGGACTGGCTGTGGATTTCCTTGAAGTTGATCTGGTGTAGTCTAATGTGTTATCCACGTGACTCCATCGTTCCTGATTACCATTCTCCCCTTTGCTTTGTCAGGAGGACGGGCCCTGTGTGAGTTAGAGGGATCGCATGTCAGCACTCAGACCTGTTTATGTGAAGAGGGCCGAAGGGAGGGCTGATAGAAACCAAAATCTGCTCTTCCCGCTAATGACGTGTTTGAGACCTCTCGCCCCGAAGACCTGACTCCATTCTACTTCATGTCCGACGCAAACCTTTTGAGAGAGTTTACACCAAAGCCACCGTAGGACAGGTAGGTATGTTGTTTGGGGAAAAATTAAAATAATGCAAATAAAAGTTGATTAGTTGATCGTTTTTGAGGTGGTAACACCCATGAGTCAGAGGTGAACTGGGGTCATTAACGCTGCAGATGTCGAGGGAGGGAACGCCAAGGCTAAAAACTGTGCCTCCATTAACCGTCTGAGTCTGCGTCTTGACCCGAGCTTTTACAATGTGAGATCAACTGAAAGAGGATCATCGTCCCCTACTTCAGAAACGCCCACAGGAAGTCATTCTGTTAAAGTTAACTGCCGGTGTGCAGCAAAACAAGGCACGCCAGGAATGCAGCCGGTTGATTTGCCCTATAGGCTTCATAAACCTTTGCCATTGAAATACCAACATGGTGGTGGTGGTGGTGGTGGTGGTGTTCTGTCTGAGGTGTTTTACACGTGTACATGTAACGCAAAACCCCCCGTGCCCTTGCGTCTTGGGATTATACAATTAACGAAACTAAGCAGCAATTTAAAAGGGACACAAGAAATGATGTTGTCTTTGAATGGACGATTTTAGAGACACATTGGGAAAAATAAACAATTCGATTGGAGTATTTCTTTTTATTCCCTAAACAAAAATCCTTTAAAATTGATTAGCACGGACACTTCAGTTGATTGCACCTGACGCCGGAGGCCAATTGATGCCATTAGTTTGATTTGTGGCACACCCTTGTTCCTCTCAAGTGGAAACTAATTTGCACCTCTGCACAGTTGACACCTAGGCATTAGCTGGTGAGTGTGCCGGTACCTGTAATTAAAGCAGATGGTCAAATAACCCTGTCAAGACTGTTAACAAAGTAGGGCCACTACAAGATCCTAATTCCCTGCCTGTTTGCTAAAGCCCAGCCAAGCCCTCCCTAGGCCAATTCCCCCCTACCCTCGCAGGAGTTTAGCGCGGGACTCGCTGTTGTTTTTCTCCTGGTGCCTTGGCTCTTATTGTGGCCTTGGGTCCAATTAAGACTTATAGTAAATAGGGTTGGAAGAGGACATCGGGGAGGATGTTTCAGTGACGGAGGCTCTGTAACGTGCCAGATCCAACCTTAAAGGACTTGTAATGAAGCCCGGTGATACAGCGACTCATAATCTCTGCAGAACAGGTTGTTAGTGTTGGAATGACCGTCAATCCATTTTTTCCAAAACAGAAGAAAGGCTTTTGACAAGGAATTCTCAATTCCTTGATTAGGTTTTTTTTTTTAGAAAGAGAGAAAGAAAGTAAGAAAGAAATGAAGAAAGAAAAGGAAAAAGGAAAAAAAAAGGAACATACATTTTTTTTTCTTCCATTTTCTAATTTATATCGAGTCCTACAAAATATAACATCAGTGTATTTATTTGTCCCCGGGAACACGTTGCCATACTTTCCTCTATCATCACCCGTTCAGGAGTCACATATCACAGTGTGGAGAGCAGAGCAGCTGATATATGTGCTAAATACCAGGTGGTGAAAACAGGAACAATCCCCATATCTGCCATTAAAAGGATCACACAATATCATCATCATTTCACGAATGAGACGGCTGCTGCACCGGGGCCATTCAGCTGCTCCGCGCCATTCCCCATCCACTCGCTGACATGACGCTACACAGCATAATGCAGCCTGTAATTATCCTTTTTCCTGAAGGTGGACGACTTCATACCGCCGCTGTGAGCTGCCGCATGATGCGTGTTTATCACATGGTTGTCTCTTCTTCTCCTCTTCTCCGCTGCTTTTGGCAGCGGGTGCACACAGACACACAGTCACAGGGCTTTTGGGTTAGCACGTAGCACATCACTGCTTTAGCCTAGCGGGCGACTTAACGAGTCAAATTAAGCAGACGCCGCTACACCGCGAGGGTCCACAGGAACACGGCTGACATGCGGTTAAAGGAGCCACAGCCGGCGTGGATAGACCAGATAGACGTGAAGTGCAATTCCTTGATCTTCAGAGAAACCGCCGCAACCAGTGGGATATGGTTTGGGTTTTGGGTTTTCTGTTTAGTTTTTTTTTTACAGCCCAGTAAATAACAGAAGCATCTATTAGCATATATTGCTATCGTTGGAATTCATTGTGTTGGACTCACTTACTTTCCATCAGGGGGCATGTTATAATTCAATTTAATTGGGGTTAATTAACGGTGTTATCAGAACCCTGAATCCCAGCGGACGACTGGGAACTGAGCAACGCCGATGCCACACATCTCACGATCTAAATAAACATCCTATGGAGCAGAGACACCATGGAGTGTCGTCCACCATGTCTTATCACAAAACATATTCTAGATGCCACTATTTCACTTGTTAGAGGGTGGACTTGCTACGTGCGTTGCTAATGATTCAGCAGAAAGGGAGGGAGTGTGTGTGTGTGTGTGTGTGTGTGTGTGTGTGTGTTGTGTGTGAGAGAGAGGAGGAGGAGGAGGAGAAGAGAGAGTAGGAAGAGAAAGGGAGGGTGAGAGGAAGAAGAATAAGAAAACATTAATTATTAGCCCCAATGGGAACTCTTATAGTCTGTCTAGCCTGGACAACACCAATTAATACCGCAATTATCACCATGGCCTGTAGCACAGGGTTGGCTAAGCTGCCAGCGCCGCGCCATCATTACGGCGGGAGACTAGAGCGGAGGAGAGGCGTGCTGGAGCCAGATTACTCGCCATCTCTAACCCCGCCCACCCCCCCTCCATGATGCACCGATGAGGGAACCAGATATAGCCACAAAAAAAGAGAGGCATTTAGTCTGCAAATTTAAAAACTCAGCATTACTGCAACACAATCTTCCCCATAGATTAATCTCTGCTGAAGGGGTGGTGTTGGACGGGGTTGTGGTGGTGGTGGTGGTGGTGGTGGTGCAGGCTGTCTCCTGTAACACGGGGAAGGGGGGGGGCGGGACATGGAGACGCTCTCTGACCCCTAGATAAAGAATGCACAGCTCACTTTTTTCTCCTCTATATTTTTGCCTCCTCCCCCCGAGGAGCGACGGGCCCTAGAGCTGCACTTCAAGTCTGGGACGGTCTAGATCCAGCGTGGCAGGTGCACAGCGGTGCTCTCATTCCCGTAACCCCCCCCCTCTCCCTCCTCCTCTCCCCTCCCTCCTCCTCTCCTCTCCCTCCTCCTCTCCCTCCTCCTCTCCTCTCCTCTCTCTCCTCTCCCTCCTCTCCCTCCTCTCCCCCCAAAGGTCTCCTTCTAGGCAGCGACCTGGCCCTGCACCGCATTCATTTCCTAAACATTGTTCTTCTTCCCTCCCCTTCCTCCCTCTCTCTCGCTCTATCGCTCTCCCCCTCTCCTGCACTCCCTCTCTCTCGCTCTCTCTCTCGCTCTCTCCATTTCTCTCTCTCTGTCCTGGCTCCTTGGACTGCCAGTAGCGTACATGTAAGCAATAGCTCCACCTAGTTACTGCTCGGCTGCTAAGTCACCCTGAGCATCATTTCTATTGAGCGGTGGAAAGGAAAATAGAAGGATGTTTTGGGTAAGAGAGAGGGGGGGGGGGGGAAATCTGGCATTTCAAAATAAAACACCAGTTCCCATATTATGCCCTACTCCAGTCGAATTACCCACTCTGCTCTATTCATTCTCATCATCTGTTTAGACAGGAGAGCTCTTCCCCTCTCTCTCTCCCCTTTTCTCTCTCTCTCCATCTCTCTCTCTCTCTCTCCATCTCTCTCTCTCTCTATCTCTCTCTCTTTCTTGTTCTATTTTTGATGCCCCCCCGCCCCCCCTCCCTGCAGCCTCCTCTCCAGCAGTGACAGCCTCTCTGTGGAGCTTCTTAAGCACATGTGGCGTCTTTTCCTCCCAGCCAGTGTAAAATCTATGCTGACAGCCAATGGAAACCAACACGGAGGCTTGCATGTTATCTTGACACGGCCATGTTAAGCTTTGCTCTCGTGATGCTAAACGGTCGTCATAAAACCTTTTGAGATCCTCGCGCGCGGGGCCCCGATACGGACTGGTGTGCCGCGTGACGTTGGACAGGTTGCGCGAGGACACTGCGTTCGAGGCAAAGCCGTCGCCTGTCTGTGTGTGAAGACGCTCGGCTGATGCCAACCGCCTTACTGAAACAATGCAACGCAGAACCGTCATCATCGAGACGCGTGTGCAAACTTTGTTTTTTTATAATTATAAACACAATTTCTATTTTTGGAGGACTTGTGAACGTCAACGCGGACATAACAGTAATTATTTCACCGAATGTTTTGCGTTCCAAAATGATGCTTCCACTGCATTCATTGGAGCTAGGTATATCTGGGCTTTCCTACGGGATCAATTGACAAAACAATTACAGCCTGCAGGATGTCTTGTCTAACAAGGCCTGCCGAGTGTTAAGAATGATTAGATGGTGGGTATTACACGGGGAAACCCATCTTTGGATTAGCCACGAACACAATAAAATTCTGAAATAAGTGGAGGAATATGTACATCCCTTCCATGGAAGACGCTTAGGTGATCGCTGCCACAAGAGGATTTGTCAGCATAACACAGGATCTCAAACAATAACGTAGCGTGCCGATAGGACACCAGGCGAAATTCATCAGCAGGCGCGCAAATGGATAATTTTTTTCCAGAGCATTTCAAATAAAAACTCCAATATACAGTAGAAGGGCCAGAACTAATTCTGCCTAGTTTCATCATCATCATCATCATTTCGAAGAATACATTACGTTTTCATCATCATCATCATCATCATCACTATTCTGACTCTATCATCGGCGCAAGTGTAACACACACACACACACACACACACATACACACGTACACACATTTGAGACATGGCATCTGAGACAAACGCAGACAAACGTTTGTCTTCAACTCCTCCCAGATCTAATCCAGTAATTAGTCCCTCGACTGAAGGCCCAGCGTGGTGTTATTGCCTCTCTGTCTGTGTTCCTGCACACGGGCCTTCATTTATTTACAGGGGTGTTGTGTTGCCCTCGCGCGAGGCCCACCGGGTCCACGGAGGAGCGGCCCTCTGTGAGAGGAGTCGCTGTCATTGTCAGTGTGAGGTGTAGGATAACGGCCGTTGAGCAGCTTGTAATTAGAGTGGCTGAGGTGTAATGAGGGTGCAAGATTCCTCCTGCTGGGGCCACTGCCAAACTGGACCGGTGGCACCAGTGGCCCCGCAAACACACACACACACACACACACACACACACACACATACAGACAGTCTCACACACACACACACACACACACACACACACACATACAGACAGTCTCACACACACACACCTAGTGGCACGGTTTGTCACCAGCATCAGTTTAACTCTTTGATGATGAGCCCCGCTGCTCGGGTCGTCTCACTGAATAATTCATTGCGGTACCCTTCTTCAGCTCAACCGGACTAGTCTTGATTATATTATACACTTTGAAATGATAGATGACGGATTAATGACAAAATAAACGTACCACTGGTTCTTCACCAACTGTTGCTAGCACAAGTACAACAGTGTAGTATAAGTAGTAATGCTAATAGTACGAAGAATAATACACTAATAATACTAAAACTACTACTAATAAAATGAAATAATACATTAATAATAAAATACTACTACTAATAATAAATATACTAATACAATCAAATAAAATATATTAATAATAAATATACTACTACTAATAATACATATACTAATAAAATATAAATATAAATATAAATAATAAATATACTGATAATAATAATACAATAATAATACGAATACTACTAATAATACAAATAAAATAATACTAATAATAATATTATTAACAACATAACTTTGTGCCACTCATGTTTCGAACGGAAGACATTAAAACTCACTTTGAAAAGTAAACTTTGAAGACGTTGGTCTTCCCCTGGTAGTAATTTAACTTGTGTTCAGTAGACCTGAGCTCTGACACCAACACCAATACAAGCTCTCTCTCCGCCTTGCTTATTTTCTGCACTCTTGGCAAAATGAAAAACTTCTGTCGGAGTCAGATTGAAATTTATATCAGTTTGTCAGGCACAGGCCCCCCGAAAACGATCTTACTGCACATTATTTTGATAAGTTTGGTGCCAGAGATAGAGAAATAATGGAGGACAGAGGGAGCGGAGTACCCAGAGCACACACACGCAGACATGAGAACACACACATACACATGTGCGCGCTCATACTGCACCCACATGAGCTCACCCACGGTTACACACACACACACACACACACACACACACACACAGAAACCACACATGTAGACATACACACACACTCTCTCTCACAAACACACATACACACAAACCACAAATGTAGGCATACACACACACACACACACACACACACACACACATAATAGAAACCACACATGTAGGCATACACATACACATACACACACACACACTCACACACACACACACACACACACATATACAGACAGAAACCACACATGCAGGCATACACACACACGCACGCACACACACACACACACACAAATACTGACAGAAACCACTAGGCATACACACTCACACACAAATATACAAACAGAAACTATATATACAGGTGTGTGCAGACACACACACACACACACACACTCCAACTATACATGTGCACTAACACACACAACTGCTCGTGTGTGCTTCTACAAATGCAGAAGCCAAGATCCCTTTCAGTTCCTCAGTAGAAAGTGACACTAGTTCACCCTCAGAAATACTCCTTCATGCACAACATTTAAAACCCCTACAACACACCCTCTTCAAGCAGTCCGCGACGTCCACGGAAAGAAACACTATCAATCGAGTGTCTTGCAGTGTAGCTGAAGAACACGCAGCTGGGTTATATTGTCCTGAAGATGATCATGGTGTGGTGTACATGTATACTCTTACAGTGTGGTATGTTACAGCTTATTCTCTTACTATCTGACTGAAGTATTTGCCCGCATCAAAAGCCCCGTTACCAGATGTATGCAAAAAACGTTTTTGCATTTGTTTGAGAACAATTCCCCGATGTGAAAAGACAACGCAGTGAAACAGAAACTGAAAGTGTTGTATTAAATAACACATTAAATAACACAGCGACGTTTAATTCCATTATGTAGTTAATTTATTTCAAAGTGAAAGGTGCATCAAATCTGCCGCTGAGCCAGCACCATGAAATACATTCTGCCGTCTATATCGCGGTGTGTGAAAGTGAGGACGTATCAGAGCTTCCACGTACATTTACAGTCTGTTACACAGCATGATGAAAACATCACAAGCGCCGCATTGCTTGACAGCAAGAGGAAAGTGTTTTGCCTTATTATTATTATGACTAATATTTATAATATAATATCATTTAGCGAACGCTTTTATCCAAAGCAACGTACAGTACATGTCAGACTGATGAACATGTGGAAGGTTTTCTAACCAGGGGTTGGAAAAACGGCTTAACAAATGATTACTGATCTGAGCGTGTGTGTGTGTGTGTGTGTGTGTGTGTGATTAACTTATCGGCCTCAATTATCGATCCCCTGCCTCTCTCCCAGAGGGGATAAGTATTTAGTTCAGCCTCGCAGTGGAAAGATGTTTTGAGTCTTGCTGTTACCCGCTCAGGGGTTGGCGGGTCGAACTTACGGAGCCTGTAAGGGATGTGCATATTTTACCTAGCTCCTATTGGTTGGAAGGGAGGGGGGGGGCAGAGAGAGAGAGAGTTTCCACCCCCCCTCACAACCTCCCACCGTCGGGCTGTGAACTCCATAATGTAGGCCATCACAGCAGCGAGTCTGTGCAGCAAGCAACTTCTGAGGGGCTTCCAAAATACCATGCAGGCCAAAATACCACACCACCAAATACCAGCGGCATTCATTTCTCCACCTACACGCTCGGCGGCAGCCCGCAAGAATGTCAACAGGCGCGGGAAGAATGTCTCCAGGAAAATGTCGAGAGGATTAATCGACACCTGGGCTTTTCTCGGATGTAGATTTTACAAAATGGCACCGAGAAAGGGATGAAGACGAGGATGGCGTGAGCGCCCCTGACACCTAGTTTACATTCATGCCGTTGAGAGAATACACGACTTAGTGTTTGTTTGAGCCGGAGTAGGTGTGACGAGTAAATAGGGAAAACATTTATTCATTTTCCAGGCTTTACATTAAACATTTCCCCCGCAAAGGGTAACTAAGGGAACGTGTCAGAAGTACAATTAATGTGTACTTTACCGCAAATCACAGCAGTCACTAAGAAATGCTTGAAAACGGGAGGCGATCATCAGTGACATGTGTTAGTGCAGCATGTGTACAGCATGTGTAAAGCCATTCATGCACCACAGCATCACTGAGCACAACACGTATGTCTTTCATCAATCAATATGTTTTAATCTCCTTACATGTCCCCCGATCTGAAGTTCCACTCTGATCATCAATCACAAAACAAGATTCTGCCACCTTAAGAGTTAATTAACGCGTCATCGCGATTGTGACCTACCGGCCGCTCACATCCATTACAAGCATTACAGTCTCACTCATAACGAACCGAGGACGAACAAACGATGCGGAGGCGTAGCTTTCCGTGACCTCACACTGGTTAATACACAGCTTTTGTTGTGTGTGCTGATATGTAAAGAACAGGCGATGTTGTGGGCCGATAATGACCATGCTGTGGGGTAATTGCTCTGGTAGTGGGAGACCTGTAATCACTGTAATGGACCTCTGCTGACACGGAGCAGGTGAACTCACATTCAGCTCCGGTCCTTTGGAGGATTGGCCAATACTGATAGGGCTCGACAAACAGCAGCAGGCAGGAAATGCGCATGCGAATGAAGCACACAGGTACATACTCTAACACTAATACAGGTACATACTCTAACACTAATACAGGTACATACTCTAACACTAATACAGGTACATACTCTAACACTAATACAGCTGGGATTTGACAAACAGAGGCCTGTGTCGCAGAAGGCATGGTTATCAAAAAAGGTAATTTTCCAAGGTTTCAAAGCATGTCATCTTCTACGCTGCATATTTTGAAAATGATATGCTTTATGTTTAAACATCAATTATATGAATATATATTAAAATACTATTCATTGGTTATCATTCATACGTAAATATTGGAGCAGGAACCTTTTGATATTCTCATTAGCGGTTAATGAGGCTATCCCCTTAGCGCGTAGCTTAACAATAAAGTGGCACCAATTACGCTGATTAACGGCAAGTAAATGAGCAAGAGCGAACCAGGCCAGGCGAGCTCCTCGGCTCCCGGCCACCTTCCTCACCTGTGCCTGGGTGGGGGGGGGGGCGGTCAGAGTGGTAGCCAACACTGAACAGAGACAGGTCTACCGACCCCATGACTTCTGACCCCCCCCCCCCACACACACACACACACACACACACACACACACCCCTTTCCCGTACCAGTCAAGATAGAAGACATCTCTCTGCCGCGCCCCCTGGACCCGGCCGTGTGTGTGGTGGGTTGCGTGCCGACCCCTCTCCGCTGAGACCAGGAAGAGCAAGGTGCAGCCTCGGTGTGGTCCTGTCGCTGCCCTCCTCCTCCTTCTCCACCTCCACCTCCTCCTCCACCTCCACCTCCTCCACCTCGCCTGCACCTGCTAAAACATTTGAGGTATTTGAGCGGGAGGGCAACGCATTTGCTTTTCATTTAACCTGCCTCTGGAGACCTTTGAAGTACATAATAGCAGCGCGCCAAAGACTACCCCCCCCCCCCCCCCCCCCCCCCCCCCCCCCCCCCCCCCCCCCCCCCCCCCCCCCACCCCACCACACACACACACACACACACACACTCCCACAATCATTTACCTAGTAAAGGCACATTCTCTGCAGCTAACCCTTCAAGCGGAAAACGAGTTTGGCCCACTATTTCTCCCTCCATTTGACTTTCCCTCCCTCCCTCCCTCCCTCCCTCCCTTCCCTCTCTCTCCTCTCTTTCCCTCCCTTCTCTCTCTGTCGCTCTCCTCTCTTTCTCTCTCCCCTTTCCTCTCTTTCCCTCCCTCCCTCCCTCCCTTTCCTCTCTCTCCTCTCTTTCTCCCTCCCTTTCCTCTCTCTCCTCTCTTTCTCTCTCCCCTTTCCTCTCTTTCCCTCCCTCCCTCCCTCCCTTCACTCTCTCTCCTCTCTCTCCCTCCCTTCTCTCTCTGTCTCTCTCCTCTTTCTCTCTCCCTTTCCTCTCTTTCCCTCCCTCCCTTCCCTCTCTCTCCTCTCTTTCCCTCCCCTCTCTCTCTCTCCTCCTTCCGCCCTTCCCTCTCTCTTATTTTTCTTCACTGGCTTGCTCTGTGTCCCTCTCCCCTTTCTATTGTGAATAGTTGTTTGGTGTGTGTGTGTGTGTGTGTGTGTGTGTGTGCGTGAGAACACAGTGTGGCTAGCAGACCATTTAGACAACTACATAATTATCTTTATTACCAAATCAGGATAAAAATGTATCACAGGACGATGAATCTTGTGCGCATCAGCAAGAAACACGCAAAGATTAGAGCTGTAAATTTCAGTGGGGAATGGAACCACATTGGCCATAAATGTTTAATCATGATAACATATGCTTTAATTTTCACTCGCCAACAACCCTATTAGACAGATGGGGCACTGTGTGTGTGTGTGTGTGTGTGTGTGTCTGCATGCGTATTCACCAGGGAGTGTGTTCGTAAGTAATTGGGAGTAATTCCCTGTGTATTATATTCTCCATTACATAAATCAGTGGGCTTTTTACTTCTTCCTCGCGACATCCTTAGAGATACAACTCGTATTTCTTACACGTAAAACAGCTGTTTCGATAATTAGCGACACCTTAATCAAAACCACTGCAACAAACTGGCCAGGAGGAGACGACCAAGCGTCTGCGGTCGTTTAGTGAGAACCCAGACCGAGGATGATTTAGCCCACCTAATGGACTCATTTCTGGCAATAAACAAACTAACTTTCTGCACCGCTGGCTGCTCACTCGCAGTTCTCAGGCAACCGTTGGGAGGGATACCAAATGGAGACACCGAGGATTCGCAGGGTGCATGGTTTAATTCACCATCGGTTTACAGAGGAGTTCATGTCACTAAGGAGGATTAAAAAAAAATAAAAGCACGGCAGGTGCACGTGCTGCCCATGGCAACAAGCTGATGTTTCTCATAACATTTCTTTTGTTGTGTTGAGATACGTATCTGCACCGCAGGTGTTGCTCATAATGTCAAAATGTCTAAGATTTTGATTATTTTCAATATTCTCAATTTAAGAGTAAGCCATGCTGAAAAGGGTCAAACGATGTTATATCATATCATATTACACCTGATGAATATATGAATAAATATATACATGACATTATATTATAAACTATATTTTCTAACTCAACAATCCAAGCATCAACTAAATGAAGCCAAAATAAATGCCGTGGACTCAAAACAAGCGGCTAGCGACGAGGTAGAGAGATAAAACCTGAAGTCGTTTGGGATGTTTGTTCTCACACCACCGAGTGTCGCTATCTCTGGGCCCTGTTTATGCTATCAATGCCACTCCACGTCTCCCGGTCACGTTTTACTAGGGCCCGTAAGTGGTTCCCTTTACTGCTTCATTTAACACAATCACGCTCTGAAAGGAGCTATACGCGGGCACCTGGCCTCCTTCCTCAGCGGAGGAGAAAGAGTCCCGCCGCGGGATCAAACTCTTGACCCCGGTCACCAGTATTGTTATGCCCTCCGTCGGTTGAATGTGATATGCGTAATTACTTCACATATCTCTTCCATGTCTGTTTCACTAAGGCGGTGTGGATTCGTTTGTACTCATCGTCACCATCCATTCAGGTGAAATATAGGGAGGGGGGAGACACAGAAGAGGCGTGTGTGTAACATGACAGATGAAGATTATTGGACGCACGGAGAGACGAAGCAGTTTTTTCCGTCCTTCTTGCTTTATTTTCTTTGGCTCGGACCCTTCCTCCGACGTGAATGTGGAGTTTGTGATGAGCCTTGAACAACAGCCACATAGACACAAGGAGACAGTGCTTTGATTAAAGAACCCCCCCCCCCACACCCACCCACACACACACATCCACCCACACACACACACACACACACACACACACGCACGCACACACACACACACACACACACACACAGTATGCCCACACACTCTCCTGACACACCAACTTGCACTTGCAACAAAACTGTAAATAGCTATTAACACAGACTTG
>OOFB01002799.1:3596-13800 GCA_900323305.1 Trachyrincus murrayi
AACACACACACATCCATCTCTGAGTTATATCACACACAACAAATAACACACACATCCATCTCTGAGTTATATCACACACAACAAATAACACACACGTCCATCTCTGAGTTATATCACACACAACAAA
Organism: Trachyrincus murrayi; assembly: GCA_900323305.1. Taxonomy (NCBI): domain Eukaryota; kingdom Metazoa; phylum Chordata; class Actinopteri; order Gadiformes; family Macrouridae; genus Trachyrincus; species Trachyrincus murrayi. Next base: position 3,724 of record OOFB01002799.1, read on the forward strand.
TAACACACACACATCCATCTCTGAGTTATATCACACACAACAAATAACACACACATCCATCTCTGAGTTATATCACACAACAAATAACACACACATCCATCTCTGAGTTATATCACACAACAAATAACACACACGTCCAATCACTTTGTCCTCTTTCTTATAATCTTTTATGGGTTCTTGCTCTTTTTTATGTAGTAATTGCAAACTTTTTCAAGACATTTTCACTCTGGGGCCTAACAGCTATAGTGAACTATTATTTTTGAATAGCAAATTAATGAACAGCCAGGTTTTTCAGAATGACAATTAATTTGTGGTTGATCAGCGATCAAACAATCATGCCATTAATCCAAACCAACTCTCTCCAACACATGAATTTTCTCTTCGAGATCCCCATCCCTTCTGTGATCTGTCTGCTGTCCTGAAGCTTCGTCCTTCTCTCCTATAATTTACAGCACATTCCCTCCCTAAAACCCACCCATGCCTCTGATCCTTATATATATATATATATATATATACACACACACACACACACACACACACACACACACTCTATAGTTAATGATAACACATTTTTTAATCTTGGGAGGTATGGGTGACCAGTTTACCACCTTTGGAAGGGAACGGTATGAAAAACCTCAGCCAGCTTTGACAGCTCCAAGAGCAAACACGGATCACGGCCTGATGGAGGCTCTGTTTACTCGGCAAACACAGCGCAAAGGTACATTCTGACTGTTGGCTTGAGCATTCACAGAGGAAAGATTTGGTGAAAGAGTCGGATGAAGGATAAAGTTCAGGTCAATACTTGTACCAAATAGGTAGCAAACGGTTGGTTCTAATGTTAGCATTTAACATTTGTAATAAAACATTACACTGAATCGAGCATCCTGGATTAGAATATTTTCAGAGAACATTAAGCTATTACCGAGAGCTAAGAAAGGTTATTTCAGCTATATCCAGAAGAGTCTGAGGCCAATTTTGGTAAAACTGAAAAATCTGAACTGCAATGGATCAGAAATATACTAATTGTAGTTACAGATCTTACAGTCTCTTACTTGAGAATCAACTGATGAAGTTGAACATAAAATATGTTAATAGCTTACTTCATAGTAACTCCTTTTGTATAAATGTTTTAAACAATTATTATTGTCTATATATTTTACGTACATATTGTTTGTTTGAATGTATACATTTATATCTTATTAATTATTGGTTACGAATGAAAATGTAATAATTAAATTGTTCAAACACATCATTTGTTTAGGTTTGACAAATAGTTTACAGAGGAATAATAGCTGATTTATACATTTTATTAAAAGGGATCAGTGCCAGTGCCAGTATTAACTTGCAGAATTTGGCTTAGCACACCCTCCAATGGTTGAACTTTGCATAAGTTACAATTTGTACCATAATATATTTGAAAAAGACCTCAGTAAAAATATTAATACTTTATTATACTATACTATACTTGTAAGCTATTTGAAAATGTTTTTCAAAAAGTATTTCTTAAATTATTCACATAAATAATTTATTTAAATAACTGCAAAACCGAATAGCTAGCCAACATTTCAATACATTTTAGAATGTAAAAATCAAAATCTCAATAAACATAAATAATTCATCTGTAAACCATTAGTAAACATAAACAAACCAGTTGATATCAATTAGACATTTTGGCATGAAATTAGACATGTCACTGATACAAATTATGGCTGATAACCATAAACGGCTATAATTACAACAATAATTTAAATGAAATAAAACCATGTATAAATTGGGAGAGATGTGCAACTCTATGAACTTGCTTTTGCACAGCTCATCTGGTCCTCAAACAAAAACAAGCAAAAATAGAAGCGACGCAAAGTGATAGAGAGAGAGAGAGAGAGAGAGAGAGAGAGAGAGAGAGAGAGAGCACTATGGAGAAGCTGCTGTAAATCACATGGGAGCTACAGCTGTGAGTGCTAATGACTACGTTGGTGTGAAGACACAACTCAATCCGTGCTAAATGTGTGGCTGTGGGCCGAGCGTCGCCGGTCGCGCTGGGGAATTTCCCTCGTGTTGAACATGTGCGTGTGGGTTCAGGGGTTTTTGGCAGTGGCATGCTTTCCTTCACACATCAGTGAGATAGAGGGACAAGAGTTATTGCACCGCGGCACACTGCCTTCACAGCACAGCTGCCTCAATGGTCGGGCCCTCGACAGGCCAGCCTATTCATTAGGTCGGCCCGTTACTAAACATATATATGGTTGATGGGACGCTGCCAGGTAGAACTCTGGCTTTGCCATCAGGGATTCGGTCTGTGTTTATCTGACATGTACCCCGTCTCTGATGGTGTTTAAAAATACTCTTTTAAATGTCTTCATCAGGGCTCCATCAAAAAGTAAGTCACTATTGTGACCGTCTACCGTACAAATTTGCTAAACATATTTTAAAGAGGGTCTGTGCCACTGTCTCAATAGAAATGATAATATAGGTTACTGATCTTTGGATAAGATAAAGTGTATGCTGGATTAAATATAGTTCCCTTGTTTCCAGACCACAATAAAAGTGCACCGGTGGGTAAATACGTGTCAAGAGGAACAGAAGCGAGTGAAAAATAGCGAACTAAAAGCTTATTTCCTGGTAAATCATTTCACCTCAAGCTCAAGCAAGCGAGTCACAGAGATGCAGGCGAGCCATTGGGACTCCATCACAGGTCACGGGTGTATTTTGACTCTGGCATCGTACCTAATAATCAAGTCAAGCATCGTTAGACACAAGTGAAGGGGACGAGACGTGAAAGAAAACAAGCACACACACATTGCAGCTGTTAAACGGAACGCCGCGGCACTTGGTCTCGGATCCCTCTAATTACACGACCAGGAATAGATCCACCGATCCATTGACACGCTGCACAGCGCCAGCAGCCACACCAAGAGTTAGAGAGGCGGCCGGCCCCGTCCTCCGTAGCGGCCCGATGCACACACGGGCCCCGCCGGGGTTTCTTACACAACTCTGCTTGGCTCCACACGCACAAAAATACCCACGGGGGGGCTCCTGCCGTTGAGTCACACCATTGTTTCAAACTGCCTTTTCTTGGTTACTGGAGGTTGACCGCGGTGTAGGGTCGCCTCGGTTAGTCCTTGAGCGCAGTTCATTTCAGTTCAGGAAGCAGCCACTTCCTTCACTGCCTCGCAGAGAGAGAGATAATTCAGGGCTGCGATGTGAGATTATCGGCTCGGGCCTCAAATCAAAACTGAGGCTCTGGCCAAAATCAAGAGGCCTTTCATGCTGAGATACTCCAAAGGAAAGAACGAAGGGACAACAATAGAGCTGTTTTTTTTTGTTTGGGGGGGGGGGGGAGTTCACAGCACAGACAGTCAGTCTGTTAAAATGCAAAACATGGTGGCAGTAAAGGCTACATTTAATGGTAGAGTTGTTGCAGATAGAGATATCTTGTTGCACTAACAATATATGATGAGGATGGAGGGGAAGTATTTAAAGGGACAAAGTGTGTGTATGCATCAGAATAATTTACATTTTCTTACTGGCTTAGCCAGTTGCCATTTCACTGAGGGAAACAGGCACAAACAACTAGGGGAACAGCATCAGCGTATTTATGGGACACAGTTCTGAGATGGGGAGGACAGCCCATGGACACAGAGAGACTGAACACTTCTTTTTTTTTATCCTATATAATGAATCTAGAAAAGACACTAGCAGGCAGGAGACATTTTCTAACAGTAGGCCAGATTCAGCAAAAGGGTGGCTTTTCTGCAACTTCACAGCCATGCTATGGCTCCCTCTTCAATGACCACAATGGTTTCATTTTGATGTATCACTATTATCACCGATTGTGGATCTCTCCCGTCTTTAATAAAGAAAGAAGAACAACAACTTCGTACAGCGTATCCTTCAACAGTGTTGAACATTAGTATCGCTAATTAGGCCTGGAAAACAAATGAGAATGCACTAAATTAAAGTGCATTCTGAAAAATACTGTTGGGAATATTCTTTGGAATTGTGATTAAATATAGTTGAAACAATACAAAGTGTGTGTGTGTGTGTGTGTGTGTGTGACTATGCTGTCTGCTCCCTCTACATTTAATAGGACATTATACTTGCCAGTCCACTGGCATCTTCTCCATACCTAAAGGTCCTGCTCTGTTTCCACGTACCTCCGGTGAGGGAGTGTTGGTGTGTATGATGTGTGCTTTCATAAACATTCATGTCTGTTGTTTATTTCTGGAATTGAATGCCGGCCGTGTTTCATGTGTGTGTTTTACGTGTTTAAGTGTGTATGAATTTTGTGGGGGGGGGGGGGGGGGGGGGGGGGGGGGGGGGGGGGGGGGGGGGGGGGTGTCTAGACAGCCATGTATCTGCTCTGTCAGTGTCTGCATTATAGTCCTGTTCCCTCTCAGACAGAGGTGTAGAGTTTAGTCATAAGCCCAGGTATGTGAAGGATTCCTGGGATGAAGAGGTCACGGGGTGAGAGACATCTCTCAGCAGCTCCTTTATTAACTGCATGTGTGCACGCACACACGCACAAGCATACACACACACACACACATGATAAAAACACACCAAGAGAAATACTCCAAAACTGAAAGGATATGTGCATGTATATACTGCATGAACAGTGTATACTGCAAGTAATACACTGTGTGTATTACGTGTTGGCCCAGTGAGGGTCATTGTTGTGACTCAAACAGCACCATGTCTAATGAGAGCTGCTGGGTCCTACCATAGACATAGACCCAGACACTGGCAACGGAGGAGAGTGAAACCAGCCACCAGCCCAAGGGGCTTTTCCTGGAACCTGCACGCATGGGGTGTGTGTATGCAAGACAGAATGATGAAAAAACAAAGAACCACAGAGTGGCGAAGATAAAAGGGAGCCAGAGTGAAAGACCAGTCCATCTTCAACTATCTCTCTTGCTCTCTCTTTTTCTCTCCAGTAGGCCCCACAAGTAGGCCTAACAACAAAGTCCACAATAAGAGTGGACAAAATGCATGTGCGGGCACACACACACACACACTCACAAGTTAATTCATTCATTCATTCATGAATGAATGAATGCCATCCCCACACATCGTCTCACCTCTGTTCTCTGCACCTCAGTTGACCGGAGACAACATATAATTCCCCTATGCAGTGTTCCAATTGTCATTCGCTACCTCCAAATTAAACACAGTGTGTGTGTGTGTGTGTGTCTTACCAGTTGGGTTGAATTGCATGCAGGATATGGGTTTGTCATGAGCTGGGAAGTGAGCCACTGCCCCCTCTCCGTCCGAGTCCTCACTCACCAAGACCTGGAGTGGACACGCACACGCACACGCACACGCACACACACATTTAAAAATGTTCAACACTGGCCAGGCATCATTTATAATAAAAGGCCTAGAGGAATATTTGTGTGTGCCACTGCCCTTTAGTGGAAAGAAAGATGTGTATTATTTGACTTATACCATTTTATGGCAATCAAATCGATTGATGCGTTTACATGCAGTCCAGTCATGCATAACGGGCTGGCCAGCATACATAATGGTACGATTTTTCTCCTTTGACGAATGGAAAAGTCGAAAGCTGGATTTGTTTTGGTAAAACTTAGCTTTTTGTGGGCTACCAATTTGTCGCAATACATACAATGAACTTCCTTGTGACTACTACTACTTGTAACTATTCTCATGCAGATAATAGCAGCCATTATGCATCAGTGCAAAAGCCCACCAAAGGGCAATAGAAAAATGTTTACTATGTGCAGAAACAACTAAAAGATTGGGAAAGAAAAAGTGCTAATCCAGTGCAAATAGTGCCATTGTTACAAACACTGATTTAAAAATATATATATTTAAGATGAACAAATTCTCTAATTGGGCTTTACAAGTTTTCTAGCATGTGACACAAAATAAAAAATAAGAATGCAGTTGACAATATGAAGGCAGTTGGTTTTAAGTCATAATTAAACAGATCCCAGTTCAGGATGTGAACTATAAAGGAACATGCTGGACCAGGGCTGAGCAGGGGCCAGTGGGCAGCAGTAAATAGCTGTCTTTAGTCATGATATCACCAAAAAGACATAAGGCCTTTTGCTGTTCATCTGTAAGTGTGTGTGCATACGTGTGTGTGTGTGTGTGTGTGTGTGTGTGTGTGTGTGTGTGCGTGCGTGCGTGCGTGCGTGCGTGTGTGCGTGCGTGCCTGTGTACTGCGTGCGTGTAGTACACACATACGCAATGATACATTTTGCCCTCAGGAGCCAGAAGCCAGTCCAAACACAATACACAGAAAGGGCTCAATCTGAGCCTGGGAGCAACAGGATAGGTAGGGGGAAACACCAGTTAGGGAAAAAGAAAAAACAAGGTAAAACAGAAAGAAACAGGCTGGTGACAAGAAGCAGATCCCTTTTATTACTTTGCTGGCCGACAATGTTGTTCTGTGAGCACATCAGACTGGAGCCTTCTGAAATGAGAGTGTCCTCCGGAGAGCAAAGCTTATTACTCATAAGAGCACCACGGTCTGGGTGTATACATTGAAATGTGTGCCAGCGCCTGTGCGCGCGTGTATGCATGCGTACATGTGTGCGTGTGTGCGTGTGCGTACAAGTATGTGTATGTGTACGTGCTTTGAGGTTACTGTGCCAAGGACATTCAAATACTGTAAAAATAAAATAAAATAAATACAAATGAAAAAGAATTAATCTCTGGGCAAATTCTGTCAGACTTATCGGCAGCTTTGTAGTAGTTGTTCCGTGTCTCCCGTGTACCTTTTTGAAACAAGCTTCTTTCACTTTCTATTACATCCCCTCCCACCATCCTGCTGTTCCTCTCCCTCTCTGTCTCTCGTGCTCTCTCTCTTATCCTGCGTGTCTCCTCTGTCTGATGCCTGGTCCCCCCCTTCTCCTCCTCCCGCTGCTCTCTGGCTGGTCTGTCAGTGTTTACGGCGGCCAGGCTAGGGTTACAGTGTGCTGACTGCTGACAGAGTGCAGGCCTGCTTCTGGAGGCTTTAGGCCAGGCTTACAGGAGCCCCTCAGGATGACAGAGCTGCTACAGGGCCCGCTCTGTGTGTGTGTGCGTGTGTGTGTGTGTGTGTGTATGAGCCTGTGTGCGTACACGTGAGAGTGTGCGTGTGCTTGTGCGTGTGTGTGCACAACATGTCAGAAAGACAGAGAGAGGGAGGACGGGTGTGGGGGCATAGCGGCGACTACTTCATCCGCTTGTTGTAGAATCCATGCCAGCATGTCTCCTTAAAAATGGAACAGTAATTCCAGCGTAATGGAGACAAATTAGGATTGTTTTTTTGTCATGTGGTAACGCAGTAGGCATTTGGTAGTCACACCACTTTAGTTATAAGTTATTGTGCATGGAGAAGACAACTTGCATACCTTTCAAGTCCCTAAATGGACATGGTGAAGAAAACATGCTGCATTACAATATACATATATAGACATATACATATACATAGACATACATATACACATGCACATAGACATACACGCATACACATACACTGCAGGGTGTTACACTTTGATGTTGAACTAAAGTTACGACCTCTGTGTAAGCTTGTAACCAGCCATTTTAATCCATGTCTTTCTCACGAGGGGCCAGTAAAAAGCAGACAGGACTGTGGTCACAACCATGGCAGTTAAAACATCTAAACCTTTAAGCTAGTAGTGTAACACGTGTAACACGTATGACCAGAGAAAAGAAGCAACCATGGCAGTTTTTCCAATTCCCCGCCCAGTTCCATTAAAAAAACAGAATACAGAGTTGTACTTTCCTAGGACATACATGACGGGGCCGAGCAGTGTAAAAATAAAATCAAAAAGGGTTTGCAGTTGAACCTTTTGGTGTTAGGTGTGACTGTCTGCTTCAAGGGCCTTGTTGGAGGAGCTGCAAGCATTTAGAGGGCTAGCCAGTAAAGCTAGCACTCCATAAAACAGGCTAGACCACCTGGTTACACTTTCTGGTGAGCCACCATGCACGGCCCAGGATAAGAAAAAACAAGCACCTAATTTCTCTACAAGCTAAAAGCAATTGTAAAATAAGATGACCATAGGGAAAGCTAGGGCTTAACCACAAAGACATTATCATATCATTTTTATCTATCTATCCTGGAGCCAGCCATGCATTTCCACACGGATGAAAAAGCATCACATATAGCTATAACATAGTCACTCCAGTTTCACATTCAAGTAGTACTACTATTATTATTATTACTATTATTACAAGGATTACACCATTGCTATTTAGCCCATAGCACCTTTAAAGCATTGGCCGAATGAGTCATCTTTCAGGGCAGCAATTGGAGATAAAGGGGCTATTTGTCACATGAATGAGCTACTGGCTAGTGCGTGGCTAGTAGTGGCTAGCCCCGCCCACTATCAACCCTGGATAGTCAGGCTTATATATAAAAAAATATGGGTTGAAGACAATTAGTTGTATTATAATATAAACCAGTTATTTTAAGGTTTCTGAATATATATATAGGTGAAGTGGTCCTGGTATAGGTGAAGTGGCTGTGGTATAGGTGAAGTGGTCCTGGTACAGGGGAAGTGGCCGTGGTACAGGCTGAACTCTTTATGAGCCTGTGAACTCCCCATGTTCTCTCCTCTCTCCAGTATTGGATGCACCCAATATGTTATTTTTGTTGTCAATTCTCACCATCATAATTAAAAGTTGAACAAAAAATAAATGTAGCGCGGGACACGAAAGATTCGCAAAGCACCGGTGTGTATAGTTTAACTGAAGAAGATTCGTGTGCGGAAGAATCTGCATTCCCATGCATGATAACAGTGCGTTGATAGTGCGTAATAACAGTGCGTGATAACAGAGCGTTGATAGTGCGTAATAACAGTGTGTGATAACAGTGCATTGATAGTGCATGATAACAGTGTGTGATAAGGCAGTATTTCACAGTAAAAAAGCAGCAACAACACATTGTAACATGGATGGATAGGGAGACCGCTGACCTGGCCTTCGCCCACGTTCAGCGTGTCGATAATGGTGACCACGCCAGGGTTGTTGGGACTGCGGCGGCTCGTGCTGTGTGGGGCCTCTTCGTCCGGGGTACCGGCAGGGATGGTGCCCGCCAGCTGGGTCACCACCTTACCCACCATGGTCAGGCCGGTCTTTAGAGTCTGACGCAAGCAGAGGGGAACAATGAGAAGAGTTGAACATACAAATAAAAAAGGTTTTGTATGTGGAATTATGAAGATGTATTGTTGGTCAGTGTGTTCTGCTGGTAAGAGATGTTCCACATTATAGTGAGGAACGCAGTATGAGTGCCATCCAATCATTCCTTGCATGAGTGGGGGGTTCAGAAGTGAAATATTAACCATATGACTCAAACAAACGTCAGACAAGTGTCTTCAAATGGATCACAATGTATCACATTTGCAACTTTGATGGCAAACACAAACAAAACACATGTTTTAACATGTAGTTGACTATTGAATTAGACACACCATTATACCATTTATATCCCAAACTATACTATACTACATTTATATACCATACTATATACTAACAAAAAGGTTGATGCAAACCATGCAAAAAATGTCATCAAGTAATGTAGTTTTAGGTTAGGAATGTGTGCAAAAATAAATACAATCATTCCATTATATTCTATTTGTCTACATGTCTTATGTTATATATCCCCTTGCTCAGTATAATACAAAAATAATAATAATGTCTATGAAGACAGTCAGCAGAACACACTTTTTGTTCATCTCACTCTGTGTGTGTGTGTGTGTGTGTGTGTGTGTGTGTGTGTGTGTGTGTGTGTGCGCCTGTCTCCTCTGTGTCCTCTTAAGGCCCAGCCAGGGTGTCTGGCTCAAGCACACCTCTGTGGCTCAACTGGGTGAAATGGATAGTGCTGCTTAAGTAGAGTCTATCTCACCTTCTACACTGTTTTTGCCTAATGGGGTTCTGTGTGTCCTATTGTGTGTGTGTGTGTGTGTGTGTGTGTGTGTGTGTGTGTGTGTGTGAGTATAAATTGCTAGATCCACCATCAATTATTAAGCAAGGCGTTTGGCTCCTAATTGATCAACACTAATGTGTTTTCTAATCACTGCAGTTGTGGAGTCCTTAGTGCTAGCTCAA
>OOFB01002799.1:14668-38476 GCA_900323305.1 Trachyrincus murrayi
ATTTTTTTTTCCCCCCCCCCCCAATCTGACCAACCCCCCCCCCCCCCCCTCCCCCTTCCCCAATGTCTCTTGACATCAGCACTAAAAGCCGGCGTGTCGCGCCACAGGCCGGGGGGAGATACCTTGTCATCCATATTGAGATATATGGTACTAAATGAGGAGTGGTCGGACTGCAGACTGACTGTCTGCATGTCAGTGCCCCCCCTCTGTTGTCCACCCCTCTCTACTAAGCACTGGTGTATACCAGCTCTTACAGCGCTAGCTGTTAGTGCTCATTAAGCAAAGGAGAAGGGGATAAGCAAAGTCTTTGTAAATCAATTAGGCCTCCCCCCCCCTTTGGGACCGAATGAAGACCAGAGCCAACGAGAACCCTATGAGCAACGTGCCGGCTACTGGCTAGCGTGGATTACGGCGAGGAGCTAAAGAGAGTGGCAGGATTACAGTTTGACGCGCTATCTAAGCGGACCGCTAGCCGGCAGTGAGGTAGCCTCGCATCATTCCCCTGCAGAGAGCCATGTAATAAAGGGCCTTTTGGAGCGAGTTGGCATTGCGGTGGGAAGCGAGAGACAGGCGGGTGTGATGAAGTGTCTCATAAAGCATGTCCCAGTCACCTGGAGAGCCAGGGTGGATCCAATGTCATCACATTTGCAGATGTAGGTAGGCGGAGGTGGAATGAGCTCTATGATGTACTGCGGTATCTGTGGCTACTTTGAAGTCCAAAAGAAGTGCAATAGACTGTGTGTGTGTGTGTGTGTGTGTGTGTGTGTGTATTGAAACTTACTTTGGCAGCGTTAATAACGGTGGCTGTGTAGGACTGGGCATTGTCGCCGCAAGCACCGCCGCGAGACTGATGACAACGGATTAACTAGAAGAAAAAGAAAAGCAGCCAAACAAATGGAAATTTAGTGAACATGAAGTAGAGTATTTCAGAGCAACCGTCTTTTATAGAAAAATAATTTGGCCGTGAAGAATGGGTTCAAAAGGACATCAGGAAACTGAAGAGACGGAAGCTGGTAGGCCTCCGTTCTATTGAATGTACAGTCACAGCTTTACGCTGGTTCAGTGGTCTATCTGGTCTATTTTCTTTCATCTTACATCTGCCAATGTAGTCAGAAAACAAACAAACTAATTAGAGTGTGAGTAATAGGGCTTCACATCAGCCATTCTTAAACTATGGGTGGCAACCCAAAACAGGTCACGATGCAGTTGTACAACGCCTGCTTTGTATTATTATGTCTTTAATCAACAATTTCATTGAAAAGAAACAAGAAAAATAGATAAGTTAAGTTAGCTTCCTCTGCCGTAAAATGTTCCTGCAAATAATGCTGTGTGTGTGTGTGTGTGTGTGTGTGTTACCTTATTCTCAGCATAGGCTAGCCAGCGACTTCCCAAAGCAATAGGATTGAGATTGGGACCTGGGCAGGGATAGCAGCCTGAAAAGTATCAATTATAGTGATCAGAAGTATCAATCAATACGAACAATAAAAAAAACCTTACTAAGCAAAAGTAGATTACAAGATAAAATAATTAAACAACGAAGCATTACTCCTTTGTAATGATGATATTTCCTGCCCTGTACTGTAATGGGAATTGTCTACAGACTCTTCCCTGGAGAGTGTGTCGTCTCCCTTAAACCATTAACGTGTTTGTAAGGATTCTTGATGGAAAAGATGAATGGGAATATAATGATGTGTGTGTGTGTGTGTGTGTGTGTGTGTCATTATGACATAATGGAGCTGTGGTACTCAATAAAGTGAAGTTGATCCTTGACTTGATTGATTAGCTTACACACCAATCCCCAAGGGGTCACACAGACAGACAGACAGACAGACACACACAACATCTCATCAAACAAGAGCAAAGAAATAATGGAAAAAGCAAAAACACAGGCCAAGGCCATCATTTGATGGAGGATATGGAAAAGTCTTATCACAGTAGGGGGTGTGGGCGGTACATCGGTGTCCTAGCCATCACCGGTGTGATGTTGCGCCACCACATGGATTTTGCAACATCGTCATCACAGTGATAAATCAATAACAGCCTAATTCCAAAAAAATAAGGCATTTCATTTTCTTCAAAAGCTCAGTTGTGGTCTGAATACCTGTCCTTATAGTTAGGGACATTCCTTACGATTAAAGTCAAAGACTGAAGTCTCCCTTGTTGTCGTAACGTGTAAAGAGCAGATCATCATAACATGTAAAGAGCACAGATCTCTGGAACTGCACCCAGGAAACCACGCAATGTACAATACTCTACATGTACACACACACACACACACACACACACACACGTGCAAACATATAGCCAGTGAGTGCACAGAGGTAGAGGGGCTGGGCGTGAGGGAAGGCAACGTGGTACAGCAGATGAGATGGAGACAGACAGTAATTTAGCGTGCGGCACTGGGTGGAGGGTTGAGGGTGGGGGCCCTGCAGGGGTGGGGTGGGGATTGAGGTAAGCCACAAGGCCTGCTGCTGCTCCAGAGAAGCCCTGTGTGTCTCCAAGGCCAAAGGGAAGGCAGCGAGATAACATGTGTACAACACATTCGGGGGGGAAAACCCTGAAAGCGGCCAAAGCAGAAACGAGACGATGCGAGTGGAGTGGAGGTGTTTCTATTTGATCTTATGGTCAGGTGAGTCAAACAGGGCACCATGAACACCATGAGAGATTGGTCCGGGTTTAAAAGGAGAGTCGACCTAGGGCTGGTGACTGGTGGATTAAACTTGCGTCATGTTGAGGGATTCATTGTTGAGATGAAAACTATGGCATCACAATTAGTTTGACCCTCATGTTTCTGTCTCACTCAAATAACCCTCAAAACACAACTTAGGAGAATCATTTTCATCAGGACAGAGATAGAAATAGCTTTGTTCGGTGTGTCACTCATTCAATAAAATATAGATCTGAATCCGCATGTATGTATGTATGTATGTGTGGTAATGAATTTCTAAAATATATAATGTGACAATGTGACAAATACACGATGCTTGACAAAGCTAAAATAAATCATTGCAATAATAATAATTTACATGGGAGGAGTTTTTTCAATGATATGAGTATTTAAGAATGTGACAGATTGACACCTGAGCATTGTTGAAAAAAGAGCTTTTTTAACATAAATATGTTAATTATACATTATAGATTATTTCTGTGTTTTTTGGTGGTTGGTTTTTAATCATGCATTTAAAAAACACTCAACACGTCCTTTTCAATAAATAAAATTAAATAATTATATATATATATATATATATATATATATATATGTCATGCCATGCCTTAAAATTTCTAAGCGAGTTGCTTACTCAACAGGGGAATGGTGATTCATAAAAAAACAAAAGCTATCCTAGTTTGCCTAGTAGTACAATACAGAATATTAATATCGAACAAACTTCCACGTCTACCCGTAAAACTGTAGTTAAAAACAAAGTAACAGAGCGAACCCAATCTGATGAGCCCTGTGTGTAAAAGGAAAATATACACACGGGGTAAGCCCAAAGTGCTCATAAAACACATGTCCACTGTAGTGTCCCTAGAGAACAGGCCTGCCGCACAATAGGGATTAAGGCTCGTCCAGATCCGGCAGCATACATTACAGAGCCCCTTTTGTTTACTCCTCTTACCGCCCGAAAAGACCAAACAACTTCATGAGTAGGAGGCCTTGGCCTTCAGCAACGATTAATAACTATTGAGCATGTTTGGTTTCCTGTGGCCCAGACACTGATAGGGATGACCAGCAGACAAACAGGAGACGCATTAAAGCTACCAAGTAACGGTAGTTTACTTCAGCCAATGACTTAAGTGGACAACAACGGCGATGCGATAAGTCTGGTCTTTTTTATTTATTTTTTTCCACAACCTTCAAAAAGATATGTGACCGCTACAACACAACCAGGTTGTACAAACTCGATTTTAACATCAGCTGTGCACGTATGTATGTATGAATGAATGAATGAATGAGGGTGTGTGTGTGTGTGTGTGTGTGTGTGTGTGTGTGTGTGAGTGTGTTAAAGTAATAAATAATTCAATAAATGAAGAAGAAAAACATTGTATTATGTTCTTAAATGTTCTTACTTGTGACAAAGAACTTCTTTGTGAAAGTGCAACTGTCAAAAGCTGCAATCTTCTCTTGCAGGCTCACCACAAGAATCCTGCAGGAACCAAAAGATATGCATGCATTTAGACTTGTGACAAAAACAATTATTGAAGCATCGCGATAAATGTGTCCTAGGCTTAGTGTTGGTTCCACTTTTGTTTTCCTTGTCACTAGAAATTAATTGTGAAGTTAACAACAAGAAACGTACTGTTTGTTGCAGTGCAAGTCATAGATAGGCGTCTTGAACTGAATAGATTTCACCATCTCCCCAGTCCGTAGAGAATAAAGGTCAGCACAACAGTATGGGGGACTTGTCCTGAAAGGAGAGAATATGTTAACACTCCCTAACGGTAACATGTTACGCACATGGGTATGATGGTGAAGTTATGGTTATTATGGAGTTATGCTGGGTTAAAGGGACGATAACGCTGACACTTTGGAAGGATTTTAACCCTGGAATAGCACAAAACACGCACGCACGCACACGCACATGCACACGCACACACACACACACACACACACACACACAGGGGTAATCAACATAGACAAAGAGCCTTTCATTACTGTACAAGGACAGAGCATGAAACCCCTGGCAAATGAATCACACATTCAACAGACTATTCTACAGACTTGCTACGGCCTACTCTAACCCGCCCTCTTCACAGTTTCCCTGTGCACTCGTCCCTTGGAGAATTCCCTCCGTATTTGTTTCTGGCCTGACCTCCACTCACAGGGTCCACAGAGTGTGGGGCAAAACGGGAAATGCTTTGTCATGTAACCCACACACACGCATATACTGGAGGCCTTTCCATCAACACAACAGTGAAGTGGCTTACTTGAGGCGGTGTGTGTTTAGGGGTGTGGGGTAAAAAGAGGGGGGTAACCCAACAATGGTATTGACTGCTAGGAAAGAATTTGAACATAAATCGTCACAATGTCGCCCCCGCCCCCCCTCTTTTTTTTATTATTTTCTCTTTCCTCAATCACTGGGGTGAAATGTTGCATTGTTTTGTTGTTTTATTTGACTGCTGAAATACTATGCAGTTTAAGCAGTCTAGCGTGTCTCCTGGTTTATAGTTGATGCAGTTATATATACCTCATCAATCCTAGCATGGTTGTTTTTTTGTTTTTTTTAAAGGTATTAAGCAGATGTCACTTTCATAACGAAATCCAAGTACGGAGCATCATCTGGCCAACATTTGAGAATGAAAGAAGACAGTGGGACAGGTCATTTTAAAAGACATAACACTGGTTTGGTCAAGGTCTATAGTAGAGAGCCAGCAGTGGAATGAATGACTTGATCAATGAGGAAATCCCCTTCCTTCAGACGGCCGCCTGAGCCAGACACCATTACAGGCTAATGAGGTTAAGCTATGGAGTGGCTTTTGCCAAGTAACTGGGATCTGAACATTATTCAAATCACAGGCTCATAATCAACCACCCATCGTAAGACACAGATGACCTCAGTCATGTCTAATATCCCTGTAGTAGCAGAAGTCTGGTCCTGTAGATGGAGACTAGCTTCGACGTCCCATCTGCCGACCAAACCACTGCCGTCGTCTCTTCTTTATTCCAACAGAGTGAGCCGGTGATCTCAATCAAGTGTTCACACACGCATATGCAGTCGGTGAAATACCCAGAGCATTTATTTCTTACTATTTAATCCAATATATATCACAACGGCATTATGCAGCAGCCCTGAGATATCTGTCCATAAATATTCCATAAATACTAATAATAATGTATTAAATGGCAGCGGATGTCAGCGGATAGCCTTATACAACGTACAGATACATTTTAATTTGTTGTATTCATTTTTCAGCAAGTGATGCTGTGAATGGGTCTGGTGTTTAAGACAGCTCTCTCCCTCCACGCTCATATGATGATGTTTTTTTTTTTATCCATGCCTCGATGATAGCAAAGGCCCAACAACATCACTGCTACTCTTTAAAGGTTATTCTGCATGAATTCGCTTGGATTGTCCATAGAAGAAGCCAGCAACAGTGAGGGAGATCCGTTGCTGGTAGAGCACTTGTGTTTTTATCTTGCACAAGTGTTTACAAAAGTGTGACGAGTGTGTTGATGTGTGCATGTAAGCAGCAGTGTGATTGTGAGCACAGGCAGACTCCACAGACACCAAGCTGGCTCTACGTGTCCACTGACGAAGCCTTGCGCAATCACTATGCACTCTTCCAGTGCACTCATTACTTACGCAAGTTTGTTGACATCAGAGAGCTCACGTTTATAAGTCACACATGGTCTACAAACAGTAAAGCAAGTCGCAAGAGGAAATAACTGCTTCGGCCGCACTCCAGAAGAAAAGGGGGCCAGGCTAAACTCACAAACACAGTGCGACCGTGCGTGGAAATGCACACACATGCACACGGACAAACTGAAGTGTTCTGCAGTTTTTGCTGCAACTACGGGTGCCGCGGGAACCCTCAGATCTCTCAGCCCAGTTGGAGAAATAAAACATTGTCCCAGCCACGTCTGTGTGTCTGTGTCTGTGTGTGTGACGCCACTTGCATGTCAGCGCAAGTACATTCCTCCCTTTGGTCCCTGAATAGTGACTGGAGGAGATAAAAGAGGTGCCACATTAAAAAACTTTGGAACAGACCAGATTCAGTTTTCCATCGGGGGAGGCAGGCCTGGTGGTTAACGTCTCAGGCAACATTTTAGAAGACCTCACACAATGAGCCCATGGCACACATACGGTGCGTAGCGCTGTTTGGCGGGGCACGGCTACCATTACCACTCCAAATACCAGAATTAAGATTGATATGAAAATTTCACTTGACGATAACTCACTTTCAGGCGGCTGCGCCATTGATTCCAGCATTATCAGAGTCGGATCAATCCAATTCGATGCTTTATCCCGACGAATGGGCCCCTGGAATTGATTCACACGACAATGATAACCCACTATTATAGAATCAAATGGTACAGGGTTCAATTGTTTTGCTTTCGCAGTATTTTAACAAATGACCCAGTTCTAATGGAGGCAATGCAGGGTCAGCTCTAATACGATTTCCTGATGGTGGGGACGCGGAGGCACAGGTTGAAAGCAAGGCTAAATCACAATTACCATTATGGATCATGGCGGGATGTCAGTCCTGGCACATGCTAAGGTGACGCTGCGCGCCATTCCCCAGCTCTGTAACAGGCCTATTACGGTGGCCCTATTAGATCAATGTGTCAATTACTATTACTCAAACTGGCCCTTCAGCCTGAAAGGATGCAAAAGGAGAGAGAGTAACACAGGGGGTTTGGCTCATTTACTTCCGCTAGTCGGACAAGAGGCTATAATATCCAAAAATTACAGAAACAAAATGGGGTGGCTCTTAGAGACACACACAGCGACAGTGGCCAAGGGAAAGTTAACTCAATTGAGCAAAATATGAGAAACAACCAATCAAAAACGCTGGGGTGATCGAGTGATCAAACTCATTTTGGCTTATTTAAATTTCCCAACAGTTCAAATGTGCATTTTCCAAGTCCTAAATGACACTGCTAATTATGAGGTTCCATGCTGTAAAAGGACTGACCACGTCAGTAAAATCCATCACCCACTGGACTGGCCCTGCACTAAAACGTGGGTTACGTGGGTCATTTTGGCATGGTACTCTGTGCTGGCTTTGGTGATGACACAATGTTTTATATGCCTTTTACAACCAGTTAAAAGTCCTTATTTTAGAAATGCAAGTGTTTACAATGGTCATTAAGACCTATTATGGATGCCCCATCCTTAATTACCATCCCATTAACATCACTTAAGTCTGGTTGCTTCCATCTCAATGAAAATTCTCAACATCTGTTCCGTTAGTTTCCCCAAAGACACTGGCTCTTCCCTTGTATCCCAATACGATCCCCGATCTGACTGCATTTAATTGTCATGCATCTTTTTTTATGAATAAGCATTGAATCAATGAATCAAGACAGCACATATGAATATGGTCAGAGAAGCTGGTGGTAGCCATTGGAGGGGAAATTGTAAAATAGCAAGAAAATAAATCCATTCGCAAGGAAGGAACATCGTCACATTTCCAACTGGTGCAGTTTTATAACCCCCCAAATACCAAGCACAATAACATGGTGTGGACAAATAAAGACAAATACAGCTTCAGCTTCACCCTAATCTCAGATCCAGCAGTCCTACTATGTCAAAGCAGAACTTCTGGGGGGAGACGGCACAGAGCATGGGCTAAAACCAAACATTGAAGGGGCGGAGTTACACCTATTTCATTACGGAGAGAAACTGTAAGTGAAAGTGTATTTCTACAGTGGCCAGTCTGCACAATGTGCATTCGAAACCTTTAAAATGTACCTTTAAACCTTTAAAATGTAAAGACCGCGTTAATTAACTCATATGCTTGCTTTCAACAATCAACAATTCAAATTGTTGATTGCACGAGTGGAACCATCCTTTGCTGATATAATAATTACATGTTTAAGTAATTCTTAAGAGGGCATAGAAATGTTCACATTACAGACAAATGTTTGTGTAGCAGGTAAAGATTTTAAACCATCAACCTTTACACTATATTACGGGAGCAAACAATGACAGCCACCACAAATGATGGTCATTTTGTTGCTTGTGACTAATACTGAAGTTCACTCCTAGAAAGATATGTCACATTGTAACTCCACATATGCATCACTAAAGGACGGTGGTAACATCTACCGTAAGTTCGACAAGCAGAAAACAACCACCACACTGCTACCTCTCCTTATATTCTCGCCTCATCCACTCTGACCCAGCAGCGCTCCATGTCCAACAAGCCCTAGCCACAGCAGAGGATGCCGGGGGCATGAAGGGGGTCACAGTAATTCTGGCATGCCGTGGGCATTAGCAGAAAAGTAATTAGGGTAAAAAGTTCAACCACAGCTCCTACAGTGCTGCCTGCAGAAATACATTTCCTTCCTTATTTGGTGCCCGACCTTTCATATTGAAAACACATTGTCCTTTGTATCCATGTATGCACACATAAGCTCACTTTCTTGGCGTTTATGGATTATGAACGTCTTACTCTACCTACGTAGGTAGTTTTTGTTCACTTTGTCAACTGCAATCTGTCCAGTTGTTCTATATTTTTGCTGTAGTTACTCCTGTTGTTTGCTTTGATCGCTCTCAGCCTCACTTGTAAGTCGCTTTGGATAAGAACGTATGCTAAAAGACCAAATGTAAATGGCTATACAGATAATGTATAAAGGACAAAAGAAAGAAAACACAATGCTTACAACTTGCCCAATAGCAAAAGGAAAACCTACTCCTGAGTAATTTATGCCTAGGCAGTGCATTAATCCAATGCTCGCTTAGTTCCTTTGACAGCAGTGAAGTGGATATTAATATTCATTACCTAAAGTATAGCTTGCAATAGATCCAATTTTCTGTTCAAGTTAAGTGGAAGCACTTAACACAAGAACAGCTGTTCATGGAAGATATAACTGTTAAGCTTTCATACTAGCAAGCTGCAATATCATATAGCAACACAGCATCATCAGTTCAAATAATAATACTAATAACATTTAATATACAATAGAGAATACAAGCCTTAAAGGATAACTTTGGGATCTTTCAACCTGGAGTGTTGAGTGACTAATGCAGACAACAATTTTTTTATTTGGTAAAGTATTAAGCGAGACCTATTTGGCCATCAGCGGCTAAATGTCTGTAATATAAACCCTTTGGGGCAATTGTGCTCGTCAATGGATGTCCTCTAAATGTGCTTGTTTGTGCCACTGACAGGCGCAGACTGTTATTATAAGTGTCTGACAACATCACGCAAAGGACCCCTACAGAGAAATTAAACTTTCTTTCCTTTTGTTTGATCCGGTGTTTGTTATTGTGTCTAACCAAGTTTTGCTCAAGGAGAAGTCTCTGAATCTCGTGAGAGTTGAGTTGTTGCAGGAAGAGAGCGGTGGAAACGTGAGCTGGAGAGAGGGGTCCCGGCAAGGGTTTGTTGTGTTGGACTACAGGAAGCGTAGCTAAGTGTTATCTAAAAGATTTTCAAAGTCATGGCTGAACATTTAGCTGATTACGACAATGTGGATGAGGCTCACGCGAGATTTCAGAGCAAGACTTCTCCTTGAGCGAGACTTGGTTAGACAAACAGCCCGGATCAAGCAAAAGGTAAAGAAAAAGTTTTATTTCTCTATAGGCATCCTTTCCATAATGTTGTCAGACACTTATAACAGTCTGAGCCTGTCAGTTGCAAAAATAAGCACTTATAGAGGACATACATTGATATCTTTCCCCCAAAGGGTTTATATTATAGACATTTCGCAGCTGACGGCTGAAGCGCTCTTGTACAATACTTGACCAAATTCAAAAACTGTTGTCTGCATTATCAAAATACAATTGCCAATGAATTGTGTAAAGTCATTACTCCTTGAGGGGTTCTAACGAGATTAATATTGAAGCTATACAGAATAACTGTAATTGGACTGATAAAGAAATATAAAGATTGACAACATTCATCTTTATGCGTCAAAGTTGTCTGGAATGTCCACCGGTCACCAAGTTGATACCCAACTTATCATTATCATGGAAAAGTGCTTTGCGACTCTTCAAAAGGCAGATGTGAAGGGAACTGCTCTTCCTATCCTGAGAGACCATGAGTTATATGGACCCGTCCCGTCGGCATCAAAGGGCCTGCGGCGAGATCTAAAGGGGGCATACTAGACCTGTAGAATCTTAGGGACCCAAGAGGACCAGGAATCTCTGACTGGGACAGCTGCATGTTCAATAGCAAAAGCATTTGCTATCAAGCATGTTGATGAATTGCCAAACATCCCTCACGTCGTCCTGCCTCTCCATGGAGCACTCAGGTGTGACGTTTCTTTGATGTTTGAGACTTTTAGAGAACTGTGGCCTTACTTTATTTTCAATAAGAAAAATGTATTCATGGAGAACATTTGTAATATTAGATAATATGAAAACCAAATTGCTTTATAGTAATCATTAAGACCAGAAAATGAATGACAAATCACTTCTAGGAATGTGTTTATATCCCACTTCCAGGACTACTGGGTGTAATCTGACATTCTACTTCCAACAGAAAAAAACAGACAAGGCAGAAGATAATTTAGATAGACACAAAACAGACATGCAAATCAAAATAAACGTTTCTGTATGTGTGCATACGTGTGCACGTGTGCTTGCGTGCGTGCCGAAAAATACGAAGTTGGGAGACTTCAGCTAGTACCGTTTTCCACTGGGGGGGCATGACAAAAGGACGTTGCTATGATTAACCCAAGCCCCATTTTCAAAAAAGAACATGACATTTTCTCCCACAAATTGAAGACAAGCCTCTTACTTCAAAGAGATCATGTTCAAGCTCTCGTCCTGCTTCAGCTCCTTGCTTAGTATTGTAGTCACTATACTCACAAACATGTCCTATCAACTTGAGATGACGCTCAGGAGAAATAAAGCCAGAATTCAAACGTTAGAATATTAACAAAAAGTTTTTGTCTAGCTTAAATCAATCAATGGGTCTGTGCATTGAGAGCTGGATTGTGGTGGTGTTTTGTTAAAGACAATAGATCATATTGTGACAAAGGAGAATGCCAAGGATTAAAAGCATCACATCTGCAAAATCCCCTTAATCCAGCATCTTTTTTATTGAAAAAAAACAACAACTTTCCATTTAATACACATTAAAGGGTAGGATGCGTCAGCTCTGCAAAGCTGGACCTGTCGGAAATGCGATGACGAACGATGGCTTAGTGCTTATTTCCACTAGTGCTGAACATAGTACAATCCATATTGCACCATTTATTAACATCGTCATTCATATCTCACGCACTCTGCAGAAATCTTTGATGCTTGCAGACTCAACTGTCCTACATGTCGTCCTACTGTTTATGAAAATAGTGTTGTGCCGGAATGTTTCTTTCTTTTAAGCACAAAGGGGTATGGCAACCGTAGTCTAGAAACTGTTTTTTAATAATTACACACAAAAAAAAGCATGCAGGCATGGCAGCAGTGATGGAATTGCCAAGGAACAGATAAGAGATCTTTGGTTGTGTAACCCTTAGAAGTGGGAGCAGTTCAAGGTTAAAGCAATGACCATGACATCAGCCCAGGACATCCGTGCATGTTAGCGCCGGAAGCCCTGGGTAACCAATCCAGTAGTAATCTCCATGGTGACAGAGAGCTGTATTGGTTAAAAGAAAACAAGATGGACCACATCCTCTCAGCATCTGGAGATGCTGTTTTGAGGGGAACTGGAAAGGGTGGTGGTGGTGGTGGTGGTGGTGGTGCTAGTGGGTGTGTGTCTGGAAATGTCAGGGACTCTACTGACAGTTCCCTGCCTTGAATCCAATACAGCCAGTTCTCAACGAGAGAACAAAAGCGTGCTTCTTCAAGCGCTGAACTTTTACCCTGACGAGGGTGCGCTTCGAAAACTCCCACAAACAGTTAAATCACCTCTCCCTTGCCCATATGATTTGCATTCCTTCAGAAAGGGCAGACATAAATCCCAGAATTTTAATACCTGCGGACATAAAATGAAAGAAAAATAATAAACAGCGGTGGGCAATGTTAGGAAACATAAATCCATTCCAGATACAAAAAAACAGACATACCAGGGAATACAATGGCACCAGCACTCTTTACTAATTCTGCAAACCCACTGGCACTTTTGCTAAGAGTGAAAGGGACAACGTTGCTTCGATGACGGGAAAATAACCAGATCTATACATTGTTTAGACTTAATGCATAATCCTTTCCATTGATAAAATGACTTTGAGTGTGCCTGGGTGGAAGTCCACAAGTACAGGGCACACAGCATCCCCCCTCCTCCCCCCCCTTCTGGTTTTCCTTTAATTTGCAAATCTTGTAATCTAAGCCTGGAGCTGACTGAACCAGCTCCTAAACCAGCACTGCTGTAGCGGCCAAGACTCCAATCTGTTTTCCATTTAAGTGTCAGGACAGCATCCTTTTTGGTGGTTTACAAAAGCTGTTATTTCAAAATGATTATATGCTAAAAAATTGTGTGAGGACCTTAGTAAGTTTACGAACACAGGCCCAGTGGAAAGAACTGTGCAGCACCCAGAAGCTTTCTTCCCCTCGACTTTGAAAGAAGCATTATTTACCAAACACTTCTGAGGGCAGGCTGTGCCATTCAGCCAGAGGTCAGGGTTTCTGCTTTTCAACACGGCACATGTTTTTGGCATTAGTGCAGAGAGCCGCCTGGGTTCTTGGCCAAGCCATCGAAAAAAAACCCTGCCTGTCTCGGTGTCAGTGAGGACATGGAGCAAGCAGCAGCAGCAGCAGCGTTAGCAGTGTAAGAACCAGGGGCAGTCGTCCATGGAGAACGTGTGGAAGGTGGTCTCTCCGTTGAAGCCCGGCACAAGACGGACTTCCTTATTTCATTTCCCGAGGAGGAAATATCAAGTTAAAATTTGACTTGTTCTGGAAGAGGGACAGAAATACTGTAAGGGGGAGTGGAGAGAGAGTCTAGGGGGAAAAACTAGTATGGAAATATAATAGGTTGCCGTGCGTGCATTTTTCTTTTCTTTTTTTTTTTTAAGTTCCATTGGCTCACCACACCAAAAGCAAGACATGACATCCCCTGTCCGCACACACTTTGCTGTTCCCAGGGGGTCGGGACATCTGTTTAATCTCTGCCACTCTCAGACGCCCTGTCTGAATACAAATGAAGCACCCCACCACCGCCGCCGCCGCCCTCGGCCCAACAGAAACACAATAATGTTTTGTCGCTAGATTCTATAAATCACGGTTGCTGATCTGATGTCGCAGGCTACTGGCCAACTTACTGCTGGGTGAATGCAAAGAGTTTGTGTTCAAGTGATGGGGAGCCCTTAAATCTGGCCTTTCATTCAAAGAAAATGGCAGCTGTTTCTCTGGGTGGTGAATGTGTAGGCACAAACCCCACCCGCTTTAGAGAAGACAAAAAAAACCAAGAGGACATTGATATTAGTCAGATCTCTACTACAGATCTCTTTGAACAATGGTTCACTACCGTGATACAGGTAAGCTTCAGATGTGTACCCAGTATAACCTTTTGTAACAATCGCCCTTGACAATACAAGTTGTTAAATTAGTTATGTAATACATATATAATAATGTTGTTTTTGGGAAGAAAACAGCATGGATCTGCAGAGAATTGCAGCCATGAATGCAGTTTTACACAAAGAAAGTTATGTATGGTGCGCTGGGCTGCTCTTTGTACTTACCCAGAGGACCCTGTGCTCTTACAAACGCCCAGCAGGGGCCTCTTGTCTGCAAAACTGTCCGTCTTCAGATGACCTGTGTGGGAAGAGGGGTAGGAAGACAAAGACCGATGAGAAACACGCAACAAAGCAGAGCATTCTCAAAAAGACCATGTGAGATCTAAAGTGTTGTCTGCCCCCTTCACTTCTAACAGTCAAGCAGGCATACTGCCACAACAGGACGTGTGCTGATAACACTGCTGTCCTTTCATCACATTATGGGCCAAAAAAACTGACCACCCCCTAAATCAGAAATAATGATTTGTGACATAAGATTGCTTTTTTCCCATGCTTCACTATATTGAGATATATAAAGACAGAAGACTGAGCTCACATAGCACTTTGGGAAAAAAGAAAAGAAAATAGCATTTACTGTAAAAGTTCACAATAGATTGGAGCGATTACACCGAAAACTGAGGAATCGTTCAAGTCAACACGTGAACGATATGTGAAAGCCGGGTATTGTGCATGACAGAATAGAAATATATAAAGCGAGAAAATCTAAAAGGGAAGAGGATCCCATATTTTCCCAAACATCCTCATTGACAGAGACTGGTAGAGGAACATGAGATCCAAGGGATGAAGGCCTACATTAAAGATGATGTTAGCCTTTAAGAGTACTGCAATTTGGGGCTTGACAGCAATCAGCATGAGTTCCTGTGGTGTGGCAAACATACCCTTCTCTACCGGCCCTTAACACTCACAATGGGGGTAATTGGACATAACGCAACTCATGACACACCCACACAATGTCATTGCCTTGAGAGCATTTATTAACAATGACACATTTAGGAAAAAGTGAGAAAATATTAATATTTTGTGACACGAATAAGGACTTAGCTGTGTCATTTGCATTTGTGTATTTGAATGCTACAACGTGGATATGTGCATCAAATGTATAGCGTGTATTTTAATGTTAAAGAACATAGAATCAATATTCATACTTTATGGAATACTTAATTAGTTAGTAAAAAGTAAAAAAAAAAATGGTAGGGACATCTATTCTGATAGAAAAAAAAAAATATATATATAAATATAAATATATATACACACAATGGCATTCCATGGAAATGCAGGCAGAAATGCATATTGGGGTTACACGTCAAAGCTCATTTGTGGTCAAACAAGACCCTGTGTGTGATGTCCCATTTTCCAGGACAACGGAAGAGTATAGGTTAAAAACTCCAGGGAGGATGTGGATAAACGGATTTACTCCCCTTTTGCGAAACCACTACTTCCTCGTCTTCTGGGAAGGGCAGACCGTGGCTTATTATAATCAACACCTATTTTCGGGTCTTTCCAAATCCGCCCACCCATGAGGTCCCATCAGAGACAAGTGGGCCTTTTAACAGCTCACCACAGAGCAACACTGTTTGCACCCTGGCAGATTGCAATCAGTGTCCTCCCTTCTAGTCGTACAATTCATTTTTATTTTCTGCCGGGAGAATTACTCGACTCATGTGTCGGGGTGATCTGCTGCTTCTTATTACTGTAGTCTGCTTTCATCCGTTTCCAGGGCCTCTTCCAATGGCGTCATTGTGCATTGTTGAAATCCGCCAAAGGACCGTAGCATGGACGGAGAACAAAAAGCTAATTTTCTCACCAGAAGACCGCCACAAGCAAGCAAGCAGGGGCTTTTTCGCTGTACCTCACAGTACTGATTGATACCTGCAGTGACACCGCACTCCAACTTCATGCCTCAAAAAGAGCTAATTAGTGGAACAAGATATCCAATTACATCATGGCCTTAAGGATGTGAACACTAGCGCTGAAATTATATTCAACCCTGTGTTCCAAACAGACAGGCAATGGGAGGGAGGGAGACAGAGAGGGAAGAAACGAGGATATCAGGACTCCGGATATTCATTTCCTTGACCTTCTTATGTGGAATGTTAGAAGTGTCACTAAAGGTTTTACATTTATCAACTACAGTACATATTATTTAAAAATTTTAAATGTGCTAGTTTGAGCACAAAATAGCGATGTAAGCCAATGTATGCTAGTTAGATAGTTAGTATGTGTTGCCCACGATATCGCAAAGATATGAAATTAGAAACGTAATTTTGATAGGTGTTGACATCAGTTTATCATAATTGTTTTGAGACGGACAGAAAATCAGCTTGTTGTCACCGGTCACCCGAGTGTTAAAAGGCATATTATGACTCCCATTGATGTAGAAACCTATAGTATTTGTGTCTTGTTTTTTAAAGGAAATGTTGGAGGTGCACAGGCTCTGGACGGCTACGACAATAAGTCTTCCTTGCGGGACGTTTTGGGAACCGGTAAATCTTGCTAGCGAACATGAAAGCCTGGTGGGAACACTGTTTGATACATGAGGGTCTGCGTGTGTCTAATTCCTCTCTACGTCCCCCTCCTCCTCTGGGCTGATTGGAGGTGATTAAATAAAAGCCGTGGCTATGTTTTTCACCGGACCCCGTCTCTTCCTTTCCTAACCTTTAGTAAATGCAATTATCCTTCCTAATACTATGGGACCAAGGAGCCACTGACGGGGGTGGGGTGGCGGGGGGAGCGTCCTCGGGGGAGAGGGCTGAGGAGCTGAGAAAGATGGGCACACTTCAAACAGCACAACATGAGGAGGAACTAGGGAGCATAGTGTACAAGACATTACAAAGCACAGGGTACGTCTGCTCCACTCCAGTCTCGGTTATTTCAAACACATAACATGGCAGTACAGTTATTATATTAAAAAAAAGAGGATGATTTGCAGCACAACATGAGAAGAATGGTTGGTTTAATGAATGGTTTAAAGGGATTCCAAGCTATTGGGTGAATTAAAGTGAAGAAATCAGTGGGGAACAATCAATAATCAATGAAGACTACTCACTGATATGAGGGGCTGGAAGGATGCGGGCTGCTCGGACGGGGCCGTGCCGCACAGAGAACAGCTCTTGGGCCTCCCCGGCCAACTAGATTTAATGAATGGAAATGTCACATTATGTCAGAAACGTAAGGCGCACATACAGAGATAGGATTAATAATAATTAAGACTAAGGTAATCAAATCATGTCAATTGTATTTGTATCAGAAAACGAAATTGTAGTATAAAAGTGCTTTATAGATTTCAGTCCATAAATCCAGTTTAAAATAAATGTATACATCCGGTATAACAAATACATACATCAGTATGTGTAGTATAATGATGATATATTTTCATGTCCAACAGTGAAATTAGAAATTGGACAACACTCTTTTGGGAGATTGTGAAAAGATTTTAAAATCTAAAGTTACCATCCGATATGAAATCATTTCAATTTCATGTGCCACAGTTGGACTCTTTGAAATAGGATTTGGAAGTTATAAGCAGATATTGATCAAAATCATGAATATCTTGATAATTTCATCCATATCTTCCAACCATACTGCACATACATGTATATAGAGAAATGCACATATTATTTCAACAGTAACATATTCTCCTCTCCAAAAGGTTGAAATTAAATGAAGCTTTACCTTCCCATGCACACCACCAACAATGCATGAAGCGAGATAGAGAGCAATGCAGGTGGATACAAACCACTGGAGCTAGCTGGTGCAAAACTGGACCAATACAAAATATTTTGGTTCTGATTAGTTCTACACTTTACTAAAAACTATGGCTCATCTAATCTGTGATCCTACGTGTTTGTTATGGGATAGATCCAGGGATGGATCTGATAAGACAGTTTCTTTCCTTATTGCCTCAGTTTCTTTTCAAATGTACAAACATTTGCAGGGAACCAGATTGACCGATAATCAAACAGACCGGTACGGTAAAGACGGCTTGACTTGTTGATTTATACTACGCAACATGAGTGCATTTCCCGGCACCGGCGGCAACAGATCACCTCGGCACATTTGAAAAGCCATGGAATTATACTTCAATGCATTGACGCTAAAGACAGTGGTCGCTATATGAGTTAAAAAGGTCACTGCATTTCCTGTCTTTATCAGAGAGGAAATACAGTAACAACAAAGCCTTTTAATGGCTGTCATTGTATCTTCTGTCCTAGTTCAGCCTTCAGAGATGAGAGAGATGACATGATACTAAGTCAGTGTGCTGTGTCTCCTGGCAAGGTCTGGCACATGTAATGGCACATTGTTTTAAGCGCTGAATGCCCCACTTTTGTTGCTTTTTTTGCGTTAAATAACAGTGAAACGTACATTGTCACATTATCAGGGCTCTAATCTGTGAGTTTTAAGTCCTTAAACCCATCTGAGGGGATGATCGCTCTTTTGCGCAATTAGTAGCCTTTTCAAAGTGGCGGATTTGAGGCTATGTTTTTATTAAAAGTGCTCAGAGGACAGTGGCAGTAGATTAACAGTGGATAAACAAGCAGGTTAAGAGAGCAAATGATACTTTGGAGTGAAACAGGGCAGAGTGAGGGAGGGTGGGATTCCAACACAGGCAAATGAAGAAGATGGTGTTTGTGTGTGTGTGTGTGTGTGTGTGTGTGTGTGTGTGTGTGTGTGTGTGTGTGTGAATAATGGAATTCAGCCGGATTGGAGTGAGATGGGCTGGGAGTGGGGATAATGCGGCGGGTTGTTGTGCATTACACAGCCGCTCATCCTCGCCTTACAGTGCTCTGTGTGACATGGGCTATGAGCATAACACTTCCTACATTACATTAGATTACTCCACAAGGGGCAAGAAGGACCAGAACTGACGAGAAAAATAATACAAACTTTATTATTTGTATTATCCTTGCTGAATGATGTTCGCTTAAAGCTTTTTTGTCTTTTTTTTAATCGTTGAAATCTAGTGTCTGCTCCCGTGTTTTAATCTCTCAAAAAATGTAATGCCCTAAGCTCTGAACCAATGATATCTGGGCCATATTCACACGTGAGCACACAGGATGCACTGTGGGGACATATTGAGGGGGCGGACACGGCAGGTCAACTGCTTAACACAGCATAAAGTGCTCCGGGGATCTCAAAATAACAAGTGCTGGGCATAAATGCAATTGACTTGATCTTTTGTGGTGGAAAACCCCAAAAAACTAAACAAAAGGATGAGAGAGCTCAGCATGGTGTCAGGCCCTCAACAGAAGTATTTGCCGCCAACGGACTGCTCTCCATCACACGGTTCAGTCAAGTGTGTCGTGTCTCCGTGTCTCAATGTATTTGCTGTAGGAATCTGCATGTGTAGGATACAGTGAGCATCTGACTTGGTCACCAAGGCTTCCTTTGCCCATTCTCATCTCAAATACAAGAAAAACAGTGATTAGAATGTCTTACTGCCCTATAGAAGCCACCACCTGACTTGTTGTCATGGCAATGACAGGGTCAATTGTGAGAGGGAAACATGTTTTTTTAATTACAAAAACATATTTAATTAACAGATTAGCAGCAATATTTAGCACATGTGAGTTGACACTTGAAAGTTGCTGTGGATAAAAGTGTATTTTTATGAATGAATGTAAATGTATGTAAATAATAGATATTACTCCCAACTCCAGAACCCTCTTAAGAGCTGGTCGTTTCATTGTAATGCATTTCCAGACAAACAATTAGCCTGCAATAATATATCTCTTTATTAAACACAGAGCTCCAAAATTCAGGATGCACACACACACACACACACACACACACACACACACACACGCACACACGCACACACATGCACTTCTCAGCCATGATCTGGAGCAACCAACCCGTGTCTCAATTTAATGAGTGGGTGAGTGCCGTGCGAACAGGCGTGCATATGAATGTGCGTGCACCCTTGTCCGGGCCATTACAGAGGGTGTTGGCTTAGCAACTGTCACAAACACTTCACAGCCACTCAAAAGCCAGAGAGCAGGGCACTTTCATCGCTTACTTAAAACCCTGCAAAAAAAAAGAAAAAAGAAACAAAAACGCACACTAAAATATCCCATAAACGTCCAAAGCTTGAAGCAAAACAAAGATAGTGTGTGATAGGAGGGCGGTGGGTGCCAAGTGAAGGATCGGTGTGGAGGTAAACTAAAACCCTAAAGAGATTGAGCACTTTGAACAACATCACTGGGTGTCTAATGTAAAGCCCAGCCCTCCCAAAAATAACACACGTAAAAAAAAAAAGCTGTGAAGAAGGAATTGTTCATAGCCACATCACACCAAGCAGTTTGCTTCTCTGTGTGCATGCATATGTGTGTTTGTGCATAGACATGCATCTGTGTGTGTGTGTGTGTGTGTGTGTGTGTGTGTGTACGAATCGGGGGAGTGTCTTTTTCCCCATGGCCTGTGGATGTTTATAAAGTAACTGATTAAGGACGTTGGTCTGTTTAGATTTCACAGGATGTATGTGAAGTTTGCAAGTTTCGGTGACGGCCTCTATAGGAAAGGGGATACTCTCTGAGCTGGGCTCCACAGTGTTGCGGGTTATTCGTCATGTTGCCGAGCTGACAAAATCCTCTAATGATTTTCCAGGGGAGAAAAAAAAGAAAAAAGCCTGCATTACTTTTCTTTTTTTTTTTTAAGAAGAGTTCCTAGAAAAGTCTTTGAACCCACTCTTTGATTTCGTACGCTACTATGGATTATATAAGTAAACAAAATACATAGTACACATTGAGAGATCCATCCCATAAAAAATGCATGTGATAAATTTGGGGCAAGATAATCTTTTTGAAGTCTTTTGAGTTTTTAATTCTGGCATGAATGTGACGCTGCATGACTGGAATATTTAAACATTTCTATACATTATGCCGTTTGATTCCTTGGTGACAGGACAGCAGAAAGGCACTGGCCTGAAGTTGCCATTCATGCAGAGATTATTATGTTAAAACATGCACATGTTGAAAACTCATTGGACTTGTCTTGTACTCAAATAACAGAGTTTTGTTTATTATTTATGCATATTTGAAATCTCTATTATGACTCTACATTGTGTACATATCCTGTATGACATTATATTGTACCGCAATGCCATTGTAGGACTACAATAGAGTTATCCGTTTCCTATTCAAGGACAAAATAGTCATGAAGTGAGAGGCGAACCAGTGATCATACGCTGGTCGACATTGACCTCTAGTGGACATACAGGGGCATTACAGCTGTTACCAATTAATGAATGCGTGTCTTTAATCAAATATCACAGATTTACAAGTTTTAATAATATTGTTCATTATTTTTATTGGAATTGGAATTGGTTTGATGCCTTAATTAGTTAATATTAATTTAGGGAAAGAACAGCATAAAACACTTCAGACAAATGGTTCAAATGAATACCAGAAAAATGAGTGCAAGTGAATAATAATGAAATGTTAAATTATTCAGTATTAGCTCAAAATTTTGGTTG
The DNA here is from genome assembly GCA_900323305.1 of Trachyrincus murrayi. Classification (NCBI taxonomy): domain Eukaryota; kingdom Metazoa; phylum Chordata; class Actinopteri; order Gadiformes; family Macrouridae; genus Trachyrincus; species Trachyrincus murrayi. The sequence continues at coordinate 36,265 of OOFB01002799.1, forward strand.
CAAGGTTGTCTTTTGTTGGAAAGTATCCATTGCAGAGTGATAACAAATGCAAAGAGCCTAGATCATTATGTGTTACGCTACGTATTTCTTAAGCTCCATTCAACTGGATGAGTTTTACAGAAGATCATCTATTGGTTTGTACTAGATTACAGTGCCTGCCTTGGATTGTACTATGTGAATCAGACTAATCTTTGCAAAGCACACATTTAAATGGGAATTACCAACTATACACTTTAGTCCAGTTAATTGTTCCCAATAGAGCTAAGGTATATTATCATGCTTATTCATTTACCCGTTTCTTGTAAAGATCTAAGGAGGTTGCCATGGAATGTCTTGAACTTATTTGATCGAAAATTATGTTTTAGCCTAGTATGTGTATTTAAATAAAAATAGACAGTAAAGTCACACTTAAATCTTACACATTCATTTCTGGGGATATGCTCAGGAAAATGTTAAGATGATGACTGACTTTGCTTGTCCATTACATGACAAACCATAGATTTTGGTGAATAAATTACAGAGTTCCTATTTAATAGTAGTCCAGTGCAAGATGCACTTAATATTACATATTAAATCATTACCACAATCATATCATGCACCTATTCATTCAAGTAAGCCAAATTTGAAAATACATTTGTGTATTAGTCATTTTACCAGAACATTTAAATCTAATTAATTTCGTTTTTTTGTGTCTGATGAACCATGACAGACTATATTACAGTAAGATACAGTAAGCAAGACATGCTCTGAACGCCATGTCACAGCGTCTCTCGGTATTATTCAGATATAATTTTTAAAGATAGAACCTAGCAATTGTAAAACGAAAAAGGCATTAACAAGGCTATTCCTGAACACTCACCGATATGCTCCAGATCTGCATCCCATCGGTGTAGCCAATCATGAGGCAGAGAGGAGGATCTGTTGTACCACTGTGCATCTCCATGAACTCAGGGTTACGGGCCGTGTCTGTCCAAACAGAGGTGAAGAGCACACACAGTCAGCATCCAATGACACAACATCCGACAATGTTATTTTAGGATTATTTGGACTATTGATTATTGTTAATTGCTATAGAATATAACAACCAAGACTAGAAAATTGTTGTTAGCCTTTCTGGGCCATATTGAATCTCAAAATCACAAAAAAAGATGATATATACATATCACAAATATATATATAGACATGTACACAATACACTGAATGTGCAGTGTACATCCATGTACAGTATATCAACATGTCTCAGGGCACAATTCTCTCATGCATGCTTTAACAAGTTGAAGCAGGTTATTGAAATATCAGTCGAAATCTAAATCAATCCATAGCGAGTGACACAGGCATACATAAGAGAACTGCACATTTATATCATGAAGCAATATTTTTCGGAACAACCGATCATGTGGATAACGGACACTTGGTTTTGCAGTTGTTTGAGGTCAACTCAATCAACTCAATTTCTATTTTCAATGAATGAATGGGAGTACACATTTCTTTGTGTCAGTACCAAAATGTATTGCCGGCCAAAACTGAATATGAAGTCTTTGGTTCTGAATGGTCTGATTAATCAACAATTACAAAGTAAGCAGTAATGGTTCTTGTTCAGTGCTGCTAAAGAACCTGTGATGATATCTGGGTTCTCCATCATTTCCCCCTGGGGTTGGGTGAGGGTGAAGTACCAATCTTCTCTGGGTTTATTAAGTCCACATCAGTGCTGGTCTTGCATGATGCGGTTCATTACAATTATTTGAATTCCAGGTCAAATCTACGTTCTCTTTCTTTGCATTCTGCTGAAAGGCCAGCCCTGTTCAAACACTGGTTTCAATGTATTTTAACAATAATGATGTGTACAAAAGTATGATGATATGGTCTATCGGTGTGCCCTTTAAGCATATAAAACTTTAAGAATAGGCAAAGGGGAAAAATGGGAAAAAGTGCAAAGAAGCAGCATATGAACAATGGGCACAGTATGGGCAACAGTCAAAGCCCTGCTATGTGTTGCTAGTGGGACAGAGTACGTCCAAGTACTCTCCCAAGTACTGTCTACTTGGGATCATCATGTTTGATCTTTTTTATGTCAATCATGATGAGGAAAACTTCTTGTAAGAAACAACCTTACCATTGACGTCAGCCTTCTCAAATCTCACCCAAATGATTTTCTCCTTTTCGTCAGTCGGAGGCGCTCCTGTGTATGCCTGAATGTATACCGATGGAAACA
>OOFB01002800.1:20983-33483 GCA_900323305.1 Trachyrincus murrayi
AGCAACAGCTACAACCGCCAACGAGAAGGCCGCAATAATTACCAATGATTGGAATTACATCACCGGTTAGCATGTAGCTTACATAATGATAACAATAATACATTAGATTTATTTAGCGCTTTTCACTGTGCTCAAAGACGCTTTACAGTGTAGGAAACTAAAAAGGAACAGCGAAACAAAAGAAAACAAAACATGTTATATATACATTATGCTAAGCTCTGGGCTAGCCGTTGCTAAGGTCCGCATCAGCACTCACTTCCTGTACAGAGATGAATGTGAACCTATGACGTGAGCTCACTTACTACTGAGAGAAGGATGTGAACCTATGACGTGAGCTCACTTACTACTGAGAGAAGGATGTGAACTCATGGGCTCAACACACACTTCCACCTATCCTGACAGCAAGTGCACTCCGAGCTTGCTGATTATAATATAATGTGTAATATTATAACGAGTCTTGAAAGCACATCGTGGATGGCTTGTGACGGCTTACCAGAATCCTTTTTACCAGAACCCTTCTTACCAGAACCATTTTTCCATTTTATTTCAAATGGTGCCCACCGGGTGGTCTTTCTGTATTGGATATTGCCTTTCAAATGGAGAATTTGTAGTATTAGAAGTCCTCCGGGGACAGGGTTTGTAGTCTGTCTTTCTTTGGTTGGCAAATGAATTATTTTGGGCAGTGTTGCATAGGCAGGAAGTGCCTCCACTTCAAGCTTCAATCACTAACCAGCGTGTTCTTTAAGTGATAGCTTGGTAATGATGTGAGATAATGCCGGGATATCAGAAGCCATCTGCATGCAGTACTGAGCTGTCCTGTCTAGATTACCTGGCCAGGTATTATCCAGGAATTCTCTCTATTATACATGGTCTTCATGCTCTTTGTGTTGGACCAAGCTAGTGTAACACAGCGCTGGGAAATGAGGCTGTGATTACAGGAAGGAACTAAATGATATAAAGCTTTTTACCATTGTTCTACCATTGTTGACCTGTCGCGCGTATATAAAAACGCCTCGCTGAACACCGTGGCACCATTGTGGAGTAATGAAAAGCCACACCAGAGTGGCTGGACTGAGGAGACCCCACTGCTCAGGAGCACTCGGGCAGCCCGCTCGTTAGGACAGCTCCGGGCCAGGAGGAGAATGAGGAGATGGCTAGGGGCCTGGAGCAGATGATGGGAGAGAAAAGCCCTGGGCAGGAGTAGGACCCTCTTTCTCTATGCACTCCTGTTCCTCCTAATTGTCCCTCTCTTTCCCTCCTTGCATTAATTTGCTCCAGCCCTCATTTACTGCCCCCTTTGCCCCAATTAGCAGTCAACCGTTTTGACTATTTTCTTCTTCTCTGTGCTAATTGGTAGAGCAGGTCTGTGGTGTAGGGCCCGGGGGGTGTGGTCTCTCAATATCTGGACCATGTGTTTGGACAGCCCCCTCTGGTCCCGCCCTCTTTCTCTCCCAGCATGTGTGTGAGGCAACGGGGTAGTCCCATGCACAGCTGCAAAGCAAAGTGAGGAAAACCATACTCAGAGAAAAGACTTGCATACACACACACACACACACACACACACACACACACCCACACACATACAGTCCCACAAACATCCAGGTGTTGACACAGAGTTCTCTGTTCGAATATCTTCCACACACACACACACACACAAACATACACAACCGTCATCCCATTGTAGACACACTCTCCAACGACGGTGTTAACCAGCATTGTTTTATAAGATATTCATGAATGCGTTCCCTCCGTTTCCACATTTGCACACGGCCATTGTTTTGCGTCTCCTCTCTGGTCTGGTCTCCGGGCGCGGGACAATGAGACACCCGGCTCACGCATTCAAAACAAGAGACCCAGGCGGACGCATTTTCCAGCGCGCTCTGTGAATGCTGACAACACACAACATACCCCAGGGGACGACGAAGAAGGCAGGACCTCCTCTTCATCTCACATTGTGATTGGCCGACGTTGATTGGATGCCAGTTTAGTTTGTGGCGGTTGTTAGTTTGTTTTGTGGTGGTTGTTGTTGTTGTTGTTGTTGTTGTTGATGATCTGTTTTGTTTTGATCTCAGGGCAGCCCAAGACAAGTTTCCCCCCCGTGTGTGAACGTGGCAAAACATTAAATGAAGCGACTTACAGAAGTGTTTGGTGTTGGGTCATTTAGCAGGCGGATCACAGCTCATTAAGGAGCAGGTAGAGATGAGGGCGTCGTACCTACGGGTAGACTGTGGACATCGGGCTTGGAACCCAGAACCTTTCAGCTTGGAGTCAAACACCCACTAGACTATCCTGTCCAATGTATAACTAAAATCTCAATCGAATGCGGGATTAAAAGGTGCTGTTGACCGTTTCCTGTCTATTGCTGATCTGATGCTTCCTGTTACTCTGCCCCCTAGTTCTGGTTTGCGACTTAGTTTTAGTGAAATAGTTTAATTGTCGGTTATTGCCAGTTGTTTTTTGACTATTTATTCATGTGACTCATCTGTTTGTAATTCAAAACAGTGAAATAGAAAAAAGAACAAACAATTTTAACGCTTGCTCCATGACTGTTTCTGATTACATTCACTGCAAATTAGTTGTAGTTTTTTTTCTTTTTGCCATTATAAATTATGTCATTGTGAAAGTGGCAGAGTAATTGATTTAGTTATTAATAATCTACCTGAATTAATTTGCATGTTTTACACGCACACGAATAATTGGATATCTTCTGAGATGCAAATTGATAGTTTTTTGTGGTTTGTAGTACAGTCAGTACTACTTGAAACAATCAGTACTTATTACCGAGGTAATGCTCTCTACCTACCTCGCCCCAAAACTATGGAACACCAAAAAACATTAGAGAAGCAAGCTCAGTCTCTTGGTAAGGATACTTACCAAGAGACTAACTGTGTCCACGGGCTACTGGCTATGGAGTCACTCAGCTAAAATTGATGGTTTATAGACTGCATTTATATAGCCCCATCTTGGCCACTGGAGCCATCTGAAGTTACTGCCCACCACTCACACACACTCACCACACACACACACTCACCACACACACACTCACCACACACACACACTCACCACACTCACCACACACACACACTCACCACACACACACACTCACTCACTCACTCACTCACTCACTCACTCACTCATACAAACACATTCATACACAGACAGCACTTTTAGCCACGCAAACTCTCTGCTCCTTGAAGAAGTCAAGGGTGATGTTTGATGTTTTGCTCAAAAGCTCCTCAAAACCTCTTAGCTGGAAGTAGACCAGGGAATCAAACCAGCGACACCTCTTATAATTATATGTTGCATATTTTATATGGTGTTACTGAGTGTACTGTAATTATGTTATTTGTCATCTTAACAGTAGCTGTTTACTTTGCGATTGAGATCCTTACATTTGTGTACCATACCATTTGTGTTAATTGCATTAGTTTCTAATTACAGAGTAAGAAACTTTAACACAGATGCTTAAGACTGAAGAATATCATTCATTCTACCTCAATTTAGGCTATAACTGCACACCTTAACATTAGTTATTTTTTAGCTACTCTGGCAACTCTGGCAATTCTGGCAATCGACTCCACACAGATGCAAAGCGACGATGACTTGGCATAAAATGTCTACTGCTAATTAAGCTAAGGCAGCTAAAACAAGCCTTAATCAGATGTGATTTTAAATAACTAAATAACACAGAAACCTTCTGAAAGGTGTAATCTTGGCCTCACTTCGCCATTGGGAATGAATATCATTGAAGGATCTGTGTAAAAGACTAACGTTAATATCGCTACGACGTAGCTGTGAATCCAAACTGGAGAGGTACACATCTTTACGCCTGCCAGGATTACAGTAATGACAAAAAAAGGAATAAAAATCTAACAAAGATATTTTAATACTCAGCGACGGGAAATGATGGATTTGCTGATTCGGGGAAAAAGTCTCTCCGTTGGCCTTTCTTGCCTAGCCTAGCATTTTGGTGACTATATATATAATATGTGGCACAACAATCTGTCATTAAAGTTGTGGCTAGCGCTTAGCTTGACATGAACCTCTGGCGGGATCTGCTTATGCATGCTATAGTGTCTCTCTCTCTATCCACGGCTAGGGCTCTGCCATATGGCCGAAATATTACCTAAAAGGTTTATGTGACACGAGATATTATTACGTATAACACTGCTATGTTCAATCTCCACATTAATAATGTGCTCTCCTCGTGCCAAATTATCACATTTATTCGATTACAAAGAAATCGATCGAGCCTATCATCCAGTGTTTAATTTACACTTCCTGACTTGTTAGTCACAGTATTGTGTTATGCTGCCATGAAGCCTGTTGAAGTCGCCGTGGACGATTCATTGAAAGATTGAAAGGAGAACTGTTTGACAGTGGGGACTATCTGACATAGTGGGGACTGTTTGACATAGTGGGGACTATCTGACATAGTGGAGACTGTTTGACATAGTGGGGACTATTTGACATAGTGGGGACTGTTTGACATAGTGGGGACTATTTGACATAGTGGGGACTATCTGACATAGTGGGGACTATTTGACTAAGTAGGAACTAGATGAGAGGATCTGGTTGCCGGAGAAGGAGAGAATGTGATCATTATTTTGTCCGAGCTGTCTCTCATTCGGCAAGGGACGTTCACTCTGAAGACGAATCGAGTCTGAGTGTGTCGGGCGGCGGCTGAATGAGGAATGATCCTTTTATGCCAATGAGTCGTGGGCTTTGTATCGAGGGCACCGGTTGTCGTGTTTGGTGAATGTTGAAAGGGCAAGCGCACACAAAAAAAAATGCTCTTTTACTTATTTCTCAGTGCCAGAATCAGCAGCCGAACGCGAGAATGTTATTTATCTTTTGTATTCCTGCCCACAAGAATTGTCTTTCCAGCGGAAAAAGATCGCTTCAGACCGGGAGCTATTTAACGCCACATTTGAAAACCAAACTTTAAAACAAATGACCTTCAGGCTGAGCTACATTTGACCTCAACAAAGCGGACTTGACTAGTTATATGTTATTCTGCATACGGTCGATCATATACAGGATCCCACTCATAACTTAAATATCATCTCCTCATACTTTAAAGTAAAGTATGGATGTTACCAAGTCCGTGATCGATTCGATCATGGGATATCATGTATCAGATGTTTTTCATTGCATGTATGATGATATGTTTTTATGTCCGTCTCCCGGCACCCATTGGGATTGCCGGGAGACTCCCCTCGACTCAGGGGCCGAGGGGCCGCAGACAAAAGGTCCATTTGTATCGTGAATCCCTTCAATCGCCGTGGAGCCCTTCAAGACGTCAACTCTGATAAAATACTGCAGTTTGCACATTGAGAACGGCCGACCGTCTGGACAAGAATGTACAAATAGTGATATTAAAGTAGATAGCCCGCGTTGTCACTCGGAAAGCCTTGACAGACTGCAGCGAAGGATCACTCGGCCGCGTTTTCCTTGAGACTTGGCGGGCGTTGAATGGAAGAACGATGCATCCGACGCAAAAAAGACTCAAAGGCTGAAGCATTTAGCGGTCTAGCCTGGACCAGAAGATGTCGGCTCAGGGGGAAAAGGGTTTACAGAAAAGAAGGGTTTACAAAGGTTTGCTAATCCTATGAGATATTCCTTCCGGCCCCACTATTACTCTCAACACCTTAACATGGCTTCAATTAATTTTGCGTTGACATGTATTCCTTGAGCAGAGACGTTTATTTCAAAGCCATTCACAGCAAGTGAGGCTGAGAACCACTGATGCATTCAATCAATGTTGGACGCAGAATTTTTTTTATTTTTAATTAAATAAAATAGCTGCAGTCAGATTCGAGTGTGGGATATTGTAGGAAGAAGAAGGAAGCAGGGGCTATTTTATATGTGTATATATATATATGTTTTATATTAATATTAAACTTAGTCATATCCTGACATTTTGAACACACTCATTGGATTGCACTAAAAATAAACACAATATCCCTTGCCCATGGGCGAGTTCAAAACCTACTGTGCTGTATCTGTATATTCCTCTAAACTAAAATCAAAGGCAGCCACTGGAGAGAGAGAGAGAGAGAGAGAGAGAGAGAGAGAGAGAGAGAGAGAGAGAGAGAGAGAGCCACTCGTGGAAAGCTAATGCTTGGCCCTTTGTCAGGCAACTCTCTCTTAGATGACACGAAGCTCTGCGTCGCCATAGCAACCAGCCAACGTCCCCCCCCCGACCCAATGCCCCCCTTCCCTGTATCGTGGGTAAACCTATTGGTTGATCCCTTATCTCGCGCCTAGCTTGACCCGCCGCGAGCAGTAGCTGATTGTAGGTGTGGGTGTCGTGAACTTATGCTAATGCCCTGACAAGCGGACACCGTGATGTGTATAATTTGCAAGTCTACCACCTTGTCAATGCTATCAGTCTGATTCCTGTATGCGTATGCGAAACTGAAGCGCCATTGTGAACTAGCATTGGATTCGTGTGTTTGTGTGTGTGTGTGTGTGTGTGTGTTTTTGTGGGGCATCCCTCTCTAACGTTGTGTTCTGATGAATAATTCAAACCGGCTTTCTTCTTCCTCCTATTTAAACCAAAGTGACTTGAGACACAAGTGGTTAAGGAGCAGGTATTAGGGGTTAGCCTTATTGCTCAAGGATGCCCAGGTATTGTGCAGGCCAGGTGTTAGCTAGGGGCAAGGGGTGGGCCCAGCCCACCCAAACGTGTGTCTTGCCCACCCAATCAAAAGTTAAGAAAATAAATAAATAATACTAACTTCTGATTGGGTGGGCAGCCTACAGCCCGCCTCCAAAGTCGCCCACTGCTACCCTCTTCCTGTCTTGTTAAGGCACAAACACACAGAGCTCTGAGGCAGACCCAGAATGTCTCTCGGAGCGTGCCGAGGGTGTTGCTATGACAACTATGAACTCTGGGCCCTATTTCAAGTAGCAGGTTAGGATATGTTTAAGCTTAAACCAGGACTCTGACTCAAACAAGCGCTTCCCTGCACTGTCAGGATTTTCGGTTTCAGAACAGCTGATTTAATGCTGATCCAATCTCGGATAGCATGACCCTGAAAAATGCGCGTTCATGGCAGGCTTGAAAAGCCATTATCTATTGCACCCTGAAAAGGTGATTGATCAGGGAATTCCCAAGCTGTCATTGCTATTTCAGTGCTTTTATTGGTTAAAGCCAGTGCGTTTATTGGTTGAGGCTCAGTTAAGGTACCGCTAGACCCCTGCGGCTCGGCTAAGGTACCGCTAGACCCCCGCGGCTCGGCTAAGGTACCGCTAGCCCCATCGCAGCTCAGCTATTGCACCGCTTGATCCCCTGGCTCGGCGTGCAGTGCACAAGGAACGATCTGCGCTCCTAAGTCCGACAAAGGGACAAGCCATTATGTCATCCTTTAGAAGTGTCACATAAATCACTGCTTAAATAGCCCACTGTAGGCATGGGTTAACTCCCTTCATCACACAACCGTAAACCATTAAATGACTACAGAGACATAATAAAATAGAGAATGTATATTGGTATAAAGGTTGCTGAAAATGAGTCAGTGTGATTAGTAAATAACTTGCAATCTGAAGTAAAGTAAAGACACCAGTAAATATAATCAGGTCTCTTTACTGGGGACTGAAATGATTGACATTCAACGATTTGCCTCCGGAGCGACGGGAACAGGGCGACCTGAGCGCCCAACGATTGCTAGTGTGTTGCAATCAATTTCTTCTCTGGGTTCCTGGCAGGCTAGACACTACTCTGGCGTGTACGGTTTACTCGTCAAACAGTTCAAACTAAGTCCCGCCTCTGACTGGGTAGATAGCCAATCATAGTTCAGGACAATGGGGCGGCACCTGAGGTGGCCAATCAGATTCCAAGGGTGGCCCGTGCCACCCCAGGCCACTCCCTGGACACGCCACTGCCTGATGGCTCAGATCACACACACGGTCCCACCGCTCGTGAAAAATCACACACTCAAACGCAAAAGAAAAGAAGAAAATTAATGTTATGGAGTTGATTATGTTCAAATCCGGATGAAGGAATTGTTTTTATTTTAGGGTAAATCAATCTGACTAGTCCGCTTCTCTAACCTCTGGGCTACCTACCGTCCAAGTTGCCCACCTATCATTTCTACCAGCCCTCCCTAATATAGCAGGCTAAAGCCGGCCCTCGGGGCCAGGGCTGTTTTCTTATGAGGGCCAGATTATTGAAATAGAAAATTAAGGGGGGCCGGAAGAAATGAAGAGTAATTATCGCACTTAAGCACTTACATGTGAACATAAAAAACAACACTAAATACCCTGAAAGTATAATTAAAGTTTGGTAGAGGTTTGGGTTGTGTAGGTACCTTGCCATGATGTAACTATATTGGCGAGATATCTTCAATAGTTGCTCTGTAGATTCAAACTTGATCATCCAAAATAGTGTTTTTTGAAACAGGTCTCAACGTCAGTCTTTTAGCACACAAACTAACGCGAACAAAGTGGATTCGGCCAATTTATAAAATAACAAAACCTGATTCAGTGTTTTTTTCGTCTTTTTACAATGATTGGTAAAGCTACTATTTTCTTCATCCCCTCGCCGTAGATATACTGAATACGTAAACCGTCTCTCAACTCCTGCAAGCAAAGGGGCGTATATATAACAAAAAGTTCACATTTTTATTCCCAAAAAAACACTGAATTGGGTGTTGTTATTTTATACGTTGGCAGAATATGCTTTGCTCGCCTTCATTTGTGTGCTAAAAGTGTGACTTTGAGAACTGTTTCTCTGTGCAATGTACGTCAATGAGGGAGAGAAAAAAAACACTATTTTGGATTAAGTTTGAATCTACGGAGCAACTATTGACGATATCTCGCCAATATTTGGAGTTACATCATGGCGAGGTAACTACACAACCCAAACCCCTACCAAACTATAATTATACTTTAATACCGTGCATAAAGACTGTTTCATCTTCTTGAAAACACTCTCCATCAAAAAGTCGTACATACATGCCCAACTCTGCTACATGGCTGCGGTCTGTTGACTCAGACAGCCAGCGGCATCACCTCTGCTTGTTTTAACTCATCCAAAAGGGTTTCCAATACATCTGTTGCAAGAGCTTCGACTCGTCTGATCGCTGTTGTGGTGTGTGGTGTTGTGACATTGGTATTTTTCCGATAGGCACAATGATGTTCTTCTTCACCTTATCATCGATCACTACATCTTCAAGGACAGCATGCCGCCTTTCAGGGTTTCCTTTCAGGGATGCTACGGTCCTCCTCTCTTGTTCCGAACAAGACCGGGCCATTATAGCTACCCTCTGTTGGTAATTCACAGAGAGGCTCTGCACTCTGATTGGACGAGCATCCGAACCCATGGGATATGCTCCGTTGAGGTTCGAGTGACACGTGATGCAGTTCCTTCTCAGATTGTATTCCTGTGTTACCGATAGCCTCGCTGCAGATCAAACGTGTGGGCTTCGGTCCCACATTACTGAATAGATACTTCACAGTCCGCTCCTCGTTGAATTTTCATTGGCCTTGTCAATGTGGACAACGACATTTTAGCTCTCTAAACTTTTTGCCACAGCAGAGACAGACGGCGTGCGGGGGTCATGGGCGGGTCGTAGGGGCGGGACAAAGCGGATAACGCGGTTTCCTATTGGAGGAAATTGACTCTCATTCTTGCTCAGAAACTGCTTTTTTTTGGGGGGGGGGAAATTGATTCTAATTGTTTATGTTCTAATAAATAATTTGCGGGCAGGATGTGGCCTGCGGGCCGCGAGTTGAATAGGCCTGGTGTGGGCTGGGGACACTGGGGATTGAACCCCGGTATCTTACCGGACTGGAACCGGAACACCCTAGCCACAAGACTATCCTGCCCGTATGTCGGACTGGGGGTGTGTACTGTCATGTGAAATGTGTTTGGTTCTTCGTCTCTTTCTGTCGCTGTTGACGGAGTTGAGTCAGTCTCCCCTGGGATGTGACACCGCACAGAGGGGGGAGGAATCGAACCGAGGACCTTCTAAAGTGTTAATCACCCTCACCCCCCGTCCCCCGCCCCCCCTCTCTCCAGCGAGAGACATTGGCTTTCACCCGCTCATTCTGCTATCAGCACCACCACCACCACCACCCAGCCCCGAGGAGAACTGTCTGTTCTCCTCATTCTGCCTCTGTCCCCCCTTTCGCAACATCTACCACTCCCCCCTCCCCCCTCCTACACCTCCCGCTCCTCCCTCTCTGCCTCCGTCTCTCCTCTCTGTCCCTTCTCTAACTAGTTGTTGAGTTGTGTGGATGGTCAGCAGAGCTGCTAATCGTTAGCGTTTAGCCTCGTCATTAGTCTGTTGAGAACCTCATCATCTTCCCCCTCTCTCTCTCTCTACAGGTGTAAAGAGGGCTACCACGGGCTTCGCTGTGACCAGTTTGTGCCCAAGACGGACGCCATCTTGTCAGATCCAAGTATGTTTCATTCTTTCTTCATTTTTTTCCCCCTACTTTTCTTTTTGCTCTCACTTTGTTTGTTTATGTGTTTGTTTGTGTGCAAGTTTTCTCCGTAGTTGTCCTTCGTCGATCAGGATAAAATGGTCCCTAAAACTGTTGCACAACCTCGAGCGATGGTCATGGCCGTGTAGGTCTGAAAAATAACCCGACCTTAGACCCGCTGTCAAAGGTTAGCTTCCCTAATGTGTTCCTTCTCCGTTAGAGTCAAACAAACACCACCTCGCTTGCTGTCTTTTGTCCGCTAGTCCCAGAACGGTGCCGAGAAGATACAACTTTAAACACCTTATCCCTTATGTAAAAAAAACAGCAATCGGCACAGACTGGATCACGGCTCCGGCTACGTGCGGGACACGTGCCCTGATCGGCGCCTTGTTTATGAGCGTGCTTGTCAAGATGCCGTGTCGCTGGATAATCGGTGCACGAGCAACCGAAGCCCCATTCCACGAGCCCTGCCATTTGAGACGCCATTTCCGTGAACTCCCTGAACCCCCTCATCATGGTGATGAATGTACAGCCATTTCACAGAGCTGGCAGTGAGTGTTGAAAGTGTTTTTTTTTCTCCCGTTGTTCATCAGAAACTGAAATCCCCCCCCCCCCCACCACCACCACCAGGAGATTTTTCACGAGACTAGTGTTTGTTGTATTTTTTGAGTAAAGGGCTGTGTGGACGACGGACAGTCGGACCTTCCCCTGGACGCAGCGGCGTTAGCGTTGAGTCTTGCGGTAGCAGAGTGCTCCGGCTCCTGTGTACCGAGGACCCGATAGGGGACCCCGTGCCTTCCATTAGACGCCCGCGCTTCCTCGGAGACGGCCTTAATGGAGTCTCCGGGCACTTCCTCTCGAGCCATGGAGGATTTTTTTTTCCCGCTCTCTCCGGCTCGCCGCGTCCACAAAGGGATTAACTTTATCTCCAATGAGGGGAGGGTGGGGGGGAGGGGGGCGGATGTGTTGTTTTCTTATGTGTGACCAATCAAATCGGAGGAGATGCTTTTTTTTCCCTCTAGCAGAGCTTTAACCTTTAGTGTTTTTCACACTCGTATCGCGAAGTCGCACCTTTCATGGAAGCAGAGGTTTAATGACCGCAGAGGTCCACTTTTGATTTCACAAGACGACAACCGACAACAAACGTATGTCTGCTGTGTTTGTTTTTGTTTAAGTTTTTGGGTATTTCAAATCATTTCATATTTCCAGCGAAGGCAGATTTTCTGATAAAGTGTGGATATGCACTTCAAAGGGATTTCACACTTTAGATTGATCCATGCCGGGTGACTTCACAGCTAATTGTGTGTTTGCTGTCAACAATATTATTTATTGTCAGTGAATAGTAAATAAATACATTCTGAGGGCTCCTGACAGACGTGTGTTCGCAAGGAGCACGGTTTGACAACATAGAAATCCACAAAGAATCGTGCTGCCAAAAGACGGGCACCACAATCTGATTTTAATACTGACACAGAATTATCCACAAATTGTCCTCGGTTTTAACTCACTTCCAAGTAAGGCTATTTAGTTAACACCTAAATCACAATAATTCCCCAGGCAGGTACTGGTTGATCCAGCGAATCAGACCGGGCCATGTCGTATCGTACAGCTGGCGCTGGCTGCGCAGCTGTATCAGGTAATTAGGTAATGCCAATAAGGCGGCATGGATGAAATATTTTCTACAGTCAGTGCCAACGTAAATGTGGAAAATCTGACTGTGCAACTGGGGAATCCTTAGAAGTCGAAACGGGGTATAAACCTGAAAGAAAATGACATATTTGGGGGCGTAGCTTGGCGTGTTTGGATATAATACTCTCAGCTACCCTGTATTCCCCTTTCAGTCACAGTATTCCCCATCTTTCTAAAGAGCTGCAGCGCTCCTTCCTCCATTTGTATGCCAAGGGCTCTTTTGTGCCTTTTCTTTCCTCTTTTCTTTTTGGTCTCCTCCGTCGGGACCATCTTAACGCCCAGATCCTCCCAACCCACCGACTGCATTAGTCCTTAGATCTCTCCAGGAACCCGCTGGCCGCCACGGCCACATTTAGAGTCCCGTGGCAGGTGAAGCC
>OOFB01002800.1:37242-47672 GCA_900323305.1 Trachyrincus murrayi
TCTCTCCCCCCCCCCCCCCCCCCCCCCCCCTCCCTCTCCCTCTCCAGTGTCTTCCGGTATTTCAAGTTTGACTCATTAATCATGTAGTAGGGTTTTACTCGGGCGATGGCGGCAGATAACCCTGTATCTTTACACAGTATTAATCCCCCCTCCCCACACACACACACACACACACATGCACACACACACACGCACACCGCGGACGTTATGCTATAAGTGTCCGAGAAGCTTGACCCTCTCTCGAACGCGGACATCAAAGCCAACCGCTGCCCAGACGGAGCTCCTCTACTAAAATAAGACGTCTTATTTTAGTAACAGTGACAAAATGGGATAGATTACTATGTTGGCGATCGCATGAGACATATTACCACGGTTCACTGCCCCTTTAACATTTCTTTCGTTGTTTTATATTTTTCTATTTCCGCGTGGGCGGTGGCGGAGTTTAGTAAAAGCACTTTTCTATTTAAAACTCCATCCAGACCACCTCTGTCAGAAAAGCAATTAGTGAAGCGAGTTTGGTTTTAATATGAGAGATTGTGTTACGTAGAAAGGGCTGTCAAATGAAAGAACGCCACAGTTCCTCTTTATCATCTCCTCCAGCAACACACACACTGTGTGTGTGTGTGTGTGTGTGTGTGTGTGTGTGTGTGTGCGCCAAATTTGTGTTTGTGGGTCCATGCTATAGTTCTGGTTCCGACTGGACCCAGCAGTACAGACACGACATCATCACTCCCATTATGCTCTCTGTCTTCCAGTCTCTCCTCCTCCTCCTCCTCCTCCTCTGTGTCTTCTCTCCCGGACTCTGTGAGTCCACAAAGCCTTCACTTCAGTGAATGCTTTAGTGTTAAACTTCAGGGTTGCACGTACCAGGGGTACGTGCCTGGCCCCTATGGCTGGCCTACTTGAGGTTGGGGCCCCTGTGTGCCCCGGCCCTCAAAGACAGTTCACGGTCTGCTTGTTTTTTTCTCTCTCTCTCTCTCTTTCTCTCTCTCTGTCGCTCTCCCTCTTTCTTTCTGTCTTATGTTTATCCTTCTGTCTCTCTCACTCTCTCCCATGGAAATTTCAAGCCTTGTTGTTGGTGAAGCAAAGTCAGCAATATATAAAAGTAAAGAGTGTAGAGTGAGTTGTTCCATTATGTATTGCATCACTAAGAGCTAGAATGCGGGTTGATTTTACAAAGCACTGACGCACATGATTTCAGAACAGTGGTGCTACTATGAAATCATGTGTTCTGCTTCATTTTTCATTTCATTTTTGGTAGGGACTTAGCTTAAAGATTAAACATGTGTGTTGATTGTCGACTTTACATCTTGAATGGAGTATATATTTTCATTTGATTCATATATATTTGATTTGAAATCCCAACATGGATAGTGTGTATAATATATAAAAATCCTAATCTAATCTCTCTCTCTCTCTCTCTCTCTCTCTCTCTCCTGCCATGGCCGTGAATGGAACAGCGGACGAACTTGGGATCGAGTTCATGGGTAAGACAACAATCAACACACACACACACACACACGCGCACACACACACACACACACACACGCCACCCAGGCCGCTCAGGGAGGGAAATGTGAATGAATGTGGGCCGGTCGCCATGGAAACAGCGAGGCGGCGGACTAGGTGTGTGGTATCTGCATGGAGACAGGTAATATCACAGGAAGTGATGTAACAACAACATTGCAGTCTGTCTTTTATGCTGTGTGTGTGTGTGTGTGTGTGTGTGTGTGTGGGAAGCAGAATGGATGGATGAGTGGATGAATGTGTGAATGGATGGAAGATTGATGGAAGATTGATGGAAGATTGATGGAAGATTGTGGTTCTCGATCAAAACTCCCACAAAGTAATGGATGTAGTGTCTGTAGGGGGCGATCAGAGAGGGCAATCAGAGATGGATGTAGTGTCTGTAGGGGGCGATCTGAGATGGATGTAGTCTCTGTAGGGGGTGACCAGAGAGGGCGATCAGAGATGGATGTAGACTCTGTAGGGGGCGATCTGAGATGGATGTAGTCTCTGTAGGGGGCGATCTGAGATGGATGTAGTGTCTGTAGGGGGCGATCTGAGATGGATGTAGTGTCTGTAGGGGGCGATCAGAGATGGATATAGTCTCTGTAGGGGGCAATCAGAAGGCTAGCACGCTCTTCTCTCTCTCTCTCTGCTTTTTCTCTCACTCTCCTCCGCCCCCTCTCTCTCCCCCCTCCCTCTCCCTCTATTCCTCTCTCTAGCTCACTCCCTCTCCTTCTCTGTCTCTCTCCCTGTGTCTCTCCCTTTCTCTCCCTCTCCCTCCCTCTCTCAGTAATGTAATGTAGTAACTAAATGAGATCTGTTGCAGACTTGTCATGTGGGCGGTTCAATTATCAAACACGCTGACGGAAAGTAGAGTCATGGACATACACACAGACAGACGGAGGCAGATAGACAGACAGGTGGAAAGACAGACCAACACAGACAGACAGACAGACATACAGTGATGAGAAGGCAGACAGACAGTTAGATGGACTGACTGACACAGACTTGTCCGACAGACAGACAGGCAGACAGACAAGACAGACGGACAGTCTGTCATTTCTCCATCTCTTTCCTTCAGAAACCATACCAACCAGTACGGTACATCAACCCCCTCTCTCCCTCTCTCTTACACTGTGTGAGACCAACTGTCCATTTATTGTGACGCTATGAGATGGTAGATGATAGGAGCGAGTGAGTGACTATGAGATGGTAGATGATAGGAGAGAGTGAGTGACTATGAGATGGTAGATGATAGGAGAGAGTGAGTGACTGCAGCTGGGGGACGTTACTCTGAGCTGTGTGTGATTAAAGAAAGTACAGCACAGCACGGTGTGTCTGTTATGTATCTTCTACTGTGGACACACAGTAGCACAAAATTGTTGTTATTTGTCACACATAGATTCTAAATCGGATGATCCATGGGCAAAATCAACCTAATAATAATCTTTATTGTCCTCAAATGTGGAAATTTGTCTTCGGCTTTGCAGGTTGGTTAAAACACATCACAATAAATACAGGTTGGTTAAAACACATCACAGTAAAACACAATAAATACAGGCTGGTGAAAACACATCACAGTAAAACACAATAAATACAATAATAAATAACCCAACATGCACAGTACAGCCAACAATACTATAATTTTGACAGTCCTTGTTATGCAACACATGTTTTACCATTTAGAAAGCTGACCCATATAGGGGTCACTAAAGCAAGGCTAATGGGGAAGCAATCTACGCGGTAATAACACAACACTCTCATGTGAAGTAATGGTTTCACAGACCCTGGGCGTGTAGCTGTTACAGCGTGCTTAGCGGCGTGAGATGCTTTTAGCGCACAAGCTAGCAATCCATCCCTGCTTGGAACGTGCCATCCAAGATGGCGGCTTGTTGGCATGGAGACATGGGTATCATCTGTTCCACTCATCATCTTCTTCGTGGGCCAGAGCCAGTGAAATGTAGGCGGCCAATCAGGATGAGACAGATGGACGGACAGACGGACGGACAGACAAGACAGGCAGGGAGATAGACAGGCAAGCGGACAAACAGGCTAATAGATGGATGTACAGACTGTTGACAGATAAACAAACAAACAAATAAATAGGCTGATAGACTGACAGATCAGTTGAGATAGATAGACAGACACATCATTTAATTGAAACCAGGCTGTTTGGAGAGTTCACACACACACACACACAGTGGAGGATGGCCTTAAGACTGCGTGGCTGATAAACAGAGAGCTGACACTAAACTGCTAGAGTATTCACTGGCTGTTACTATCCTGCCCCTGTCACGCACACACACACACACACACATACACACACATGGACACACACACACACGCTCACACACACACACACACACACACAGAGCCCGGGCATCATGGCGGCTGGCGGTGGCTACAGGAAATGTTTGAAGGAAATGATGTCACGCTCCACTTGGCTCCTGGCATGGAACTGGGATCTGGCCTGACACACACCGACCGCACCACTGGGCCTCTGCACTGGGGGGGTGGGGGTGTGTGTCTGTGTGTGTGTGTGTGTGGAGTGTTTCCTCCTTACAAACCTGTGGAAGTCATTGCTGTCTATACTATGTTACCTTAAGGATAGTCTAGTGGTGCCAAGATGCATGAGACAAAATAAGCTTGATGGATATGTATATATGATATTCACAATGTGGTAGATGAGTGAGTGACTATATGTATATATGATATTCACAATAACACACGAAGGGAACAAAGACTAAAGGAGGAAGAGAGAGAGAGTAAATGATGCGAGTGTGTGTGTTTCTTCCACAGAGAGCGCTGAGACGTATCAGAGACAGATGCTGTCCATCCTGAGCATCTCCCTGGGTATCTGTCTTCTGGGCGTGGCCTGCATGGCTCTGTACCGCCGCAACAAGTAAGTCGCGCTACCTAGCAAGCTAGCTCGTAGCGCGTCGGAAGAAAATCGGTATCTTTCGTACGTGGAGGGAACACTTTTCTAAAATTGAGGCCAACGAGGGTAATCAGGATGCAATGTAAACGCTACCTGGGAGGTGTTTTTCGTTAGTTTCTTTTAGAAGATAGGCCTTCATATTCTTACGGTTTAAAAGATTCAACCTTGATTGCTGATTCTTTTAGTACCGTGGTGTTTAGTGGCTCTTTAACCAACGTCAACTAAGTGAGCTGAAGCCAAACTAACTACAGCTTTTCAAAGCCACGACCACAAACAATTCTGTATGATTTACATTGTTATGATTGTTATTGTTCTATTTATTTCTATCCGTTTATCTATTTAGTTTACTTTTCTGAAGTGTTTCGGCTGCTAGCTAAGGAAGCACTACAAGGACATGAATTGCACCGCAAGTGGGGCAACCTATTATTTTATGAATGGTGAATTAAACTTTAATTGCAGTTTCTTAAGAATCAATTAATGTTTAATCCAATAAAAATGTAATCCAGAAACAAAGTAATGCGCTCATATTTCATATTCTCATATTGAGCATAACAAAAAAAAAAGCCTTTTCTCTTTTCTTTTTGATTTTATTCCTAATGGTGCAAACTGCGTTCGTAGTTTGGAGGAACAGATTGAAAAACAATTAAAAAAGATATGAAGGGCCTTGGATATTAAATGTAAAAATCCGGCAAGTATAAATTAGCTTTTCTTCAAGTAACCAAGGGGGCAGCTTCCAAGTCAGTATTTGTAGTATTCATATTAGTTCAGAAGAATTTTAAACACACATACACACGAGGGATGCAAGAAATACCAAAAAACTAATCGAATACACGGTCCAAATCTCAACGAGTGTGCCTACTTATGTACTCGTTTTATATGCGCTTTTTTTTGTTGAAAAAAGTCTGCCAAATGTACACATATCGAAAGGTCAGTTTGACCTATATTATATACAGTCTGTGTGCGTTACATTCACACCGGAGCTCCACTGACCATGCACTTTTAAATAATAAATAAACTTCGATTTTAATGTTATATCCATTGGGGACATTTTGAGAGACGTATACGTGAGACGTATCCGGTTAAATTGCATTTTAGTTAGGCTAGTTTAGGGCAGGGTACTTTGTAATTTGCCTATTGTGTACAAATATTGACCAAACGATGGCTCTAGAGAGAGGCGTGCTTCCGGCCGACGGTTTTGCTTGGACGCCCCGTCTCCTGGGCAGGTATACACCGCTAGACACACGGGACTCATACCGTCTCCTGGGCAGGTATACACCGCTAGACACACGGGACTCATACCGTCTCCTGGGCAGGTATACACCGCTAGACACACAGGACTCATACCGGTGATCACGTCTTTAGTTCCCCGGGTAAGATCGCTGTTATTCTTATTATTTATATCCAATATCTTTCTTACTTTCAGTTTTGATGTCGGGACGGTTATTGTAAAATTATTGTAAAACTCCACCTACCTGTTCAAGATAACCAAAGTGATATCCTTTCTCAGCCTTGCTCAAGTTATTCCTGTGATTTCCTCCACCCAGAACATTAACACCAAGGGCATGTAATGAACATTTTATGGTACATGGCCTTGATAAAAAAAAAACGTCTCTCACATTCAAACTGTCAAAGGTTGACAGTTTTTATGTTAATACTATTTTGGTAGCAGCTCAGAGCGCTTTTCTCAAATGCCATCCAAACTTCCAGCTGCAGTTCTGTGAAAGAGTTGACAGTTCCTCTTCAAGTCATTTTCACCACAACACGCCTTACTCAATATCAGAAGCAGTTGTTATCTAGAGATGGACTGTTTCGCTGATTCATCCAATTAGCAGTAATTGAGGTTTCCAACTCTATGTAAACACATACTGAACATCTGGGGCAGTTTCTCAAACTGGGTTTAATTACTAATTTGTTACATTCCTTAGAATGTTATTTTTTCTAACTATGACAAATCTTCACCCCTTCTTCCTCTCTCCCCCTCTTTATCTACACTCTCTCTCTCGCTCTCTTGCTACCACTCTCCCCCTCTCTCTTGGTCTCTCTCTCCCTCCTCCTCTCTCTCACTCTACTGCTCTCTCTGTTTCTCTCTCTACCCCTTCTCCTTTGCTCTCTCTACCATTCAATGTGTCTCTCTATCCCACTCTCTTCCTCTCTCTACCACCCTCTTGGTCTCTCTCTCAACCACTCTCTCTCTCTCTGTCTATCTTTCTCTCTTGGTGTCTCTTGACCCTCATCCAGGGGCCACAGAGAGAAGCTCCGGTCTCAGTTCTCTGAGAGTCGCTGCCTGAGGGACTGTAGCTTCGCTCCTCCTGGCGTGATGTCCAAATCTAGTCCCAGGCTTCAGTATGGCCTCCAGCACCAAAAGGTAACCCCTCACCTTGCTTCTTAATTATTCACAAGAATCATAAATATAAACATAACTCATGGTCTTTTTTTTATTTTTCTTCCCTTTTGTGCATGGATGGCCTTGTTCAATATCAGTGATGTCAAAAGTATTTTAGGATTCATCTAACAGATTAAGCTAGCGGTTTTCTCTTGTTAGCAGATAACTGGCGTTTTTAGTTTAGTAAATGCCCAACAAAAAGACTTGTAAGGTGAAAAGTTTGTCAATTTGTCAATCCCAGATTAAAGACGACCTCTTACTCTTCCTCTCTCTGTACTTCTTCTTTACAACAACTTCCACAAAGCTAGCTAAGACATGGCAAACAAACAGTCTGACAGGCGAAGCCCGGCTTTTAAACACGATGAGTTCCATCTGGGAGTTCCCTTTCTCTGTGTCTACAACACAACTCTGTAGCACAAACAGAGAAACCGTTATCCTCCCAGGTCCTTGCTGGCGGCAGTACTATGCCTGAAACCAAAAAAACGCAGCTAACCGTCACGACACTGGCGGCTAACCAGTATCAGTATGCAGGCCCGGCGGCCCCGTGGCTTTGTTCAATGTCCTGCACATCTGCGCTGCTTCACACAAATAAATCTTGTTGGTTGTTCAGTCTGAATTTTAACACAGATGGCAATCGGAGTATTTGCACATCTGGACAGATTAGCGTGGTGTTGTTTACACGTTGGCATATGAGCGCGTGATAATGCGCATCACTAATAATTAACATTTGCTGTAGACCTTAAGATCGGATAAACGCAATCACCGGCTGTCTTGGGGATAATATATGGTGTGTAAATAGTGTAAATAGGTGTGGATTCCATCGGTATAGGCGAGGATGCGATCGTCTGTAATGAGTAGCACCTCAGAGGAATGTGAAGGATTAGTAAGATAATTCCTCCAGGTGTAGCGTTACAGAGTAGAAGGTAATTTACATATACACAATGTCATAATTAGACACATACATATACACATACAACATAATTATGTTGTATGTGTTCTCTTAGTATCGTGAATTAGATAATTTAATTGATATTATTGCAATAATATCAATTATATCAATCAGGTAGGGGTTAGACAGTACAGAGACAGGTCATTAAGGAGCAGGTAGGGGTTAGACAGTACAGAGACAGGTCATTAAGGAGCAGGTAGGGGTTAGACAGTGAGTACAGAGACAGGTAGGGGTTAGGCATTCGCTCAAGGGTGCTCACCCTACCTGCTAGACTATCTTAGATGGTACTATGCTAATGTTAATAGTACAGTGATTCTCAACCAGGGGTTTGTGTACGCTAGGGGGTACGTGCATTGGTACAAAAGGTTATGCTTTTAATTATGGCGTAAAATGTTCCCATTTGTTGAATTTGTTAAACATTAAAGATGTTGATTGTTGCTGATTATGAGTATAATATTAGTTCAAAGGGAAAGCGTGTGTGGTTTGGTGTCGATGGAGGGGTATGTGAGCCACGCTGATGGGCCTGTGGTCTGTACAGAAGACTCCAACCGACTCCTTCTATCCACTAGCATGTTGTGTTTGCTCCACCCCTGGTCGCTTCATCTGGCCATCCCATCGAAGACACTCTGGGGAGGACGCTAAGCTATATTAGCGCCGCGCGCTGTTTAAATTCTTACTTCTTTTTTCTTCTTCTCTCTCTCTCTCTCTCTCTCTCTCTCTCTAACCCATTTCCGTCTGCTGGCGACGGCTCCCAGAGGGTTCATTAAAACATTTCTTACTTTAAATATAGCGACCTGTTTTTCCATACATCAGCATAGAACGGGGGAGGCCTAATGCGCCAAAACGCTGTGGTCATTTCCGGGCCTCTATCTACACACAATGTCCGATACCTTTATTCATAATGAACAGGCGGTTTTTATATTGCTGTTTCAAAAAGAAGAGACAAGCCGTTGGTATTTGTCACCCCCTGTCTGTTGTTTCTGTGCGATTGATCCAATTTGCATTTTCAGTTTATTTGTGCCGTTTCTACGAGTGGTGTAAAAACCCAAGTTAAACAAGAGATGTTTGTGTGTGTGTGTGTGTGTGTGTGTGTGTGTGTGTGTGAAATTGATTTACATTGACACCAGTGTGGCATGCGATCCTTTTATTAGCCGGTTATATTTCATCTCTCGGATCGTTCTCCTGGAATTTCAAATCAAACCTTCCCCACACGTCATCATCATCATCATCGTCATTGATCAGAAAGTGACGTGTCAATCCTCTGATCCTCCCTCATCCGGTGCAGCGAAGACGGCCTTCCTCTGGGAGGAGGATGAGGCTTATCCTCCAAACCCCCTAAAGGGCTCCCCAGAGGGCCATCCGGTGGCTTAATGATGTCCGGACAGACGTAACATTTAATGTTATTCGGGGCCGACAATAGTTCCTGTTTCGTCCGTTGTCGGACGAAACAGGAACTAAAATAACATAAAATGATACTCCCTACACCT
This sequence comes from Trachyrincus murrayi, assembly GCA_900323305.1. NCBI lineage: Eukaryota > Metazoa > Chordata > Actinopteri > Gadiformes > Macrouridae > Trachyrincus > Trachyrincus murrayi. The sequence goes on from OOFB01002800.1 coordinate 46,509, forward strand.
TATACTCCTGAGCGCTATGCGAGTGTCCCACTAAGTCAAGTACCACGGCGTAGAATTGGAACAAGTCACAACTCAACCCACGAATGCGCTAACCGTATAGGAAATAACGCAGGTTCGATTCCCACCTGCGGTTCTATGCTACATGTCATTCCCCCTTTCTTTCAACCCACTCTGTCTGTCTGTCTTCAGTGTCTTGCCCATAAAGGTATAAAAAGCACAGAAGAAATACACAGAAATACCAAATTTGATAGCGGAACAATCCCGACATAAAGAAGCAGAAGTGGAAGAAGGCATGAATGTGAATCTCTCGTGGGATTGGCTGTTGTTGGGACCCAGCGTTGGGGTAGGGGTGGCCCCTTCGTCTGTAGTTTGAGATGTGACATGTATTAAAGCGACTGAAAGCGGTGGAGAGGATATCACTGTGGCATTAGGCTGTGCTGGTTTTTTTTGGTTGTATTTATAGAAGGCATTAGGGCATGTTCACACTGTCCTCCTTACATTAAATCCTACGGGAAATGGCCAAAAGGCGGTCTCATAGCGCAAAAGGCGGTCATTTTTTTAAAAGCGCTGGTCAGTGTGTTTTTTTTTGCCGAGCGGAGCGCTTTCGAAAGTTGAGAATAGTTAAACTTTTTGAGAAATGGGCATATGACGCTTTTTAGCAGCTGACCAATCACGATGAAGAAGAGGTGGGGTTACGTGGCAGGCACGCGGATGGCGGCATTGACGACAAGAAGAACAACATTCAAGATGAAGAAAATGTCGCTACCGCCGCTGCCGTTCTCGCTGCCGTTCTCGCTACCGGTGGTTAGTTTTACACGTGAGTGAATATCAGGAGCTCTACGACACGTCAAGTAAAAAGTCCCACAATATCGACCACAAAGAAGCCAACTTAGCAATGTTGTTATGGGAACCATGTTGTTATGGAAACCATGTTGTTATGGGAACCATGTTGTTATGGGAACAATTTTGTTATTGAAACAATGTTGTTATGGAAACAATGTTGTCATGGAAATAATATTGTTATGGAAACAATGATGTTATAGAAACAATGTTGTCATGGAAATAATGTTGTTATGGAAACAATGATGTTATAGAAACAATGTTGTCATGGAAATAATGTTGTTATGGAAACAATGATGTTATAGAAACAATGCATGATCCGCT
>OOFB01002815.1:3928-19651 GCA_900323305.1 Trachyrincus murrayi
TAGCTGCCTCTCTTTCTGCTACTTCATTTGTATGCTTTTTACATTATTAACGTGACTTTTTATTGATATTTGCTTTTTACTTTCGTATATTATTGCCTTCATAAGGTGTCTTTGAGTGTCTGGAAAAGCTATGATTATTATTATTAATATATGATTATTATTATTATTATAGAATTACATTCATACACACTCTCCACACCAGCATTTCTTAAGCTATGGGCGATCGCGATCCAGTTGGAGGTCCGTCGCTGCCTGACCATGCACAGAAAACATGTGGGTCCGGAGATGAAAAAGCTTTAAGAAGCCCTGCTCTTGCAGGGTCAGACAGATGCTGGAGTGAACGAGAGAGGAGAAGAGAGGCTTACAGTACACGTCCACGTTTCTGCTGATGTTGGTATGTCCCAGGGCGTTGGTCACCTCACAGGACACGGACTCCGTGAAGAACGAGTGGTCCACCACCACCTCGTAGCTGTCGCCGGTCACCTCTGGGATCACATGACCACCCTTGGCCCATCTGTGTGAAAAAAAGGAAGAAGAAGAGCCAAACCCGTCATATCGTAGAACAAAAGTCTTATGTTTCTCGTTAATATCGCCGTTATTTGTATTTAACCGTTATTCATCCGGGTAGAACACATTGAGATTTATACACAGAAGAACGAAAAGAGCAACTTGTGTGCACGCACTTCTTAAGATCATGAAAGGATCCAAAAAACAACAACCCGATAATGATGCTGATGTTGATAGATACCAGATTGTTGCATGATTCCTAAAATAACTGCGAGGGTATCTGGTTATGAAACAACAGGTTGGCAGATTAGAAACATACGCCACATTAATTCATATTAATTTAACCATATTAATTTCAACTAATGCTAATGTTGGGAAAACACACCAGGTTGGCCATCTGTATTACTCTCATTCAATAGTATCACATTTCAAAATGTTTCAAATAATGTGATAAATCCTTTAATCGCGCATATGCTTGTAATACTGTTCACTTTGGTTTCATTTGGTGTTATGGTGGGATCATAAAAAATACAGCAGATCATAGATGACATCAGCTGACATCATCAGATCACAAAGAAGAAGAAGGAATTGCTATTTTGGCCTTGAAATCTTTCAATGTCGTCGTCGAACAAAAGCCGCAGCGGTCCTGAAGAAAAGCACCCTTTTCCTCATCTGAAATGGGTACCGGGCATGTCATGGGCCTGCATTTATTCAGATGGCAGCATTTCTTTAAAAGCGAGAGACGTTTTCAGTTTCTTTTCAGTCACCGGGCTTGCGTGATCTGGGCACCTCTCTCTTACACGCACCCCTCCACAATCTTAGGTGTGCTCACAGAAAGGAAAGCGCCACGGCCTTCCGGTGGTTACACCGGGAAGACAAGTGCGGTGGTCGAGGGCGCAAACACCTGTTGACATAGCAGCGTTTTTGTCGTTGTTGTTGTACGGCAATACCGATCCAAACGCTTCACTATCTGCTGCATTGATTAGACATTCCTCGGTGAGAGCTCCGCCATGACGGTTTAAAAGAACAAACTGTTTCTCATCGGTCTGTCGCGCTACTGAAATGAAAGTGTATGCAATGTCGTAAAAAAACGAAAGGGGTCATTTTCGTAAAGACAGTAAGACGCGAAAGCACGAGATGTTATGCAGACATTAAATGAATGTCTTTCCATAGTACAACGTAACAGTGGGGATGAAAAGGTGACAGAAGGGGTGTCCGGTTTCATTAGGCGGTGGAACAGCTGTAGGTGCTAAGCTGTCCAGCACTCTCCTACATTCAAAATGTCAAGGGCGCTGAACTTCAACCTTCTGATGATGGTGAGGGTCTCCAGAAGATGGCTCAGGGTACGTCTTTTTCTTGATCGTGCCTTCCTCAGGCTTCCTTTGCGTTTCGTTTTGTTTTGTGTCATTTCCCTATGACCCTAATCACCCGCGCTGTCACACTCTCTAGCCCTAGCTGTCCTGATTCCTGTTTGGTGAAACCTGAACCAAGCTGTTCCTTCTGAAGGTCACAACTGACTCTTGAGCAAGCCTGTATCGAACGCATTCAGCGCCACTTTGGCTCACGTCCAGTCTACTGCCGTCGACGGAGGAGAGGCCCCAACTTGACGACGGCAAGCAGCCATGACAGCTGTCTTCAAAGCAGCGTAGTCAAGCAAAGGAACCCTGACACATCCCCAAGTGAGAGGGAAAAAAACCCAGAGATGGTCCCACCTTGTCAAGATGATCATTTGTCTCATTCTGCTTTGCCAAAGGGTGGGGGTGGGGGTGGGGCTTGTTTGTATAAGTACAAACTCATTTTCCATTCAAGCGGCATGGGGGCGAATCCAGTTCTGTCACGCAACAGCCGAGTGCCTCTCAAACAGATTGGCTTATTGTCTTCGGCCTAACGCTCCACCTGCTGACGGGGGCAGCTTCGCCCGCTTGAGCCTCCATCGGCAACTCCTTATTGATTCATAGCAGACTTTGTATTAAAAAAAAACAAAAAAAACATCGATGTTGTTCTCATAACCTAATGCGTGTGTGAAGCTTGTTTCGTGGATGAAAGGTGCCCCAGTATCAGCGCATCGTAGCCAGAGCTGAGGGGTTTGAAGTGGGGCGTTCTCACTCCGATGGCATCCGCAGACGTGAATCCCGCCGAGGGAGTTGGAAAAGACAAAAGCCTGAAGGATAATAGATGACTCGTGTAGCTTGTGCAGATGCTTTGCGGGTTAATCCTGTTGTTTGCACTGGAGAAGCCAGACAAAAAAAGAAAAGCTGCTCAAAAGTTTTGGATTTTTTTGTTTGTTGGCCAAATCAAATTTTTAGCTATCAGCAATTTACAGTTTTTTTTTGTTTTCTGTGGCAATGCCCACAGGAGAGTGCATTTACAAGGTTTTCTTAAAACATTGATAACATCTTCTGCCGAAGATCAGAGCCAATAATAATCCTTAGTTTTCCTCTCAATTTGCATACACATCCAAACACACCCACACAAACTAAGAGAGTGGGTGCAGAGGATGTGAGTTTATTGATTGGGTCTATCATCATTATCATCGATTGAAACAGACAGTTGCGACTCTCACAGTAACCGTTTCAACTTTAGATTGAAAAAGAAACGAACAACAACAAAAACAAACTACTAACAACACGAAAATATAATTATGTGAAACGGCCGTTTCACATAATGCACATGAACACTTAATCCATCAGCGTTTGTGAGTCTCTTTTTCGCTGTCCTTCCTAGCTAGGTCAGGAAGATGAGTTTGGTCCTGTAATTACTAGGGGTGGGGGGAAAAAATCGATACAGCATACTATCACGATATTTTGCGTGGCAATATTGTATCGATACACGGACGCCAAGATCTTTTATTGCAAATACAAATTAAACCTCATATCCTTCTTATCCGATATTTGTGGATGCATGCCGGCCGCATTTGCTTTTCCTTTGTTAAGGTGTACGTTTATGGAACACATGCGAGGACGTATAATTACTTTGTTTCCTTATATTGACGTTTGTGACAAGTTCTTTAAACCTTGATTGATACTCAGAAGACGGGGAACGACCGAGCTCGTTTTGTATCTGATTTGCAATCAGTTTCCTGATCGAGATTAATGTTAAACTTGGACCATGTTCACGCTGTAGTGCAGGGAGATGAGAGCCTACAGTGTTTGATGCATATTTAGCACTGCCTTCCCTGCCATCTTATTAACCACTGATAGTGGTTATGATGGTGTGTTAATATTGTAGTGATGGTCTAATACATGTATGTTATTGTTTCTTGCAGACCACACACACAACACCCAACCCACCAACCTACACACCTACACACCTGGATACCACACTCACACATACACACACATCTCCCATATACTGATGTTACATATATATAGTATATATATATATATATATATATATATATATATATACATACCCCCACAAGTTCAAGTGCTAATAAAGAAGGTTAAAGGAAATATTGCTTCCAAGAGCCTGATTCTCTGACCAGAATCTCTGTCCATCATCAGCCGCCTCAGCCAGCAAGCTTTATACGAGGTTCCCCCTCGAATAACAATAACACAATCAATTGCTTTTTCAGTCCACTAGATGGTGCAGAGTTTTTTTCTGGTGAGGTCAGAGGTCTGATTGAAGTGAGAGGAACAGACTGAAAACTTTATCTTATTAGATGAAACAGATGCTGACAAAGTTTTCCTTTGGGGACATCATTTGTAGTTGAAAAAAGGTCATACATCGCAATCTATCGCAATATATGTTATCGCAATACTCGTAGGGCCTCTGGTGATTGCCACCCCTAGTAATTACCCACGATCACGCCCCATTATTGCTACCCCGCGGTAAGGCCTGGCGAGGTATTATCAACACCAACAGCCTCTTTGACCAGTTTTGTCTGAGAATATTGCAGAGGAGTGAATTTGTTTAGCAGTGGGGATTGGATATAAAAAATAATGGTGTTATTATAATAGAGCTGTTCAGGGGAATGTACAGTTATTTTTTTTCCAATTATTTTGACGATGTTTAAACTCTACCTGGCATTATGTCGTAATCCAATTTTGATTTCAGATAAACAGAACAAAAAAGTTATGGTAACACAATAACACAAGTACAATATAAAAAAAAACACTTCCCGGGCACGAATAAGTAAAACAGCCAAAAGCCCAAGATTAATCTAAACAAATGAGCTACACATTATGATGAAGCTATGAAATAGTATATTTACCATATATTACTTTCCTCCATCAATCTCTCACTTCTTATGCTGATGGAGAATATACACCCACGCTCTCCCACAGAGATCTCTCTCTCTCTATATATATACATGTATATATATATATATATATACATCTTAACATAGCACTGCTGCTATTTACCCTGATATTGGAAACATAACTACACTCACTATAAAAGTAAACGTATCTCTCTGTCTGCATAAAAAGTCCCAACATACGCTGTAATAGTTGCAATAACGTGTACAGAGGAGCGAGTGGCGGTGTCAGAGGCCCACTCTACCCTTTCAAAGTCCCCATCAATCTATGTCACGCATTAAAAGTGCCAGCCTTCTCTGCTAAGGACAGAGATGGATTGCCATAGTCTGAGGCTGTACCTGTGAATTTAAAAAGAGAGAGATTTAAAAGAGAGAGAGAGAGAGAGAGAGAGAGAGAGAGAAAAAACTAAAAAAACAACAACTTTCTCGTCCTTTTTGCAGAGAATAATTAACCAGCCCGTGTGACGGCTGCCAGAGCTGACACACACCCCGGGATCAGGTTCAGGGAATGGTATTAATGTGAGGAATGTCTCAGCCGTCTCCTCTGTTACATCGCCGCGACGACAACACACACTGCAGGGAGGGGGAGGAGAGGAACAATAGCCAGCCAGAGGAACGCCGTGCTCTCAGATTAAAATGCCCAGAGATTGTTTGCTGTATACCCTTCGAAAAAATGAGAAAAATAAGAAACGTGTGGTAGAACACATCGTACTGGATTCGTGCCATTCCTCTTTAAAGGGTCCAGGATATGCTTGTAACCTTTACAATAGAGAGGAGAGAAGGAGAGGAGAGAAAGGAATAGAAGGGAAATGTGCATGGTATCCAGTTGGAAAATATATGCTGTTCATGTTGATTGTATTACATAAAACATAAATGTTCCCCGTAATGTTGTTGGCAGATAGAAACTCTCAATTAGTTCGCTTTGTCGGACTTTTGCATCCAGAGTGGTATTAAAAGCATTGTGATGGTGATGGAGTAGTGCACCACCCACAGATGATCCCAGTAGTTGCATCCTAAATGAGATATGCAGTGGAATCCATCCACCCCTCCCACACTCACTCCAATTAATTCTGCGTCTCTCTGTATTTTTCATCGTTTTCTCCCCCCGACATTTTGTCACATTATTTCACACTATTCAATAAAACGACCAGCAAGCCAGAAACACATACTGATGGTCTGCGTATGCAGACACAAATTCTTGCTGTTGATAGAATTGTCAACTCATTGTTCCCACAACTAATTGTTCCTGTAACACATGCACTACTTCCAATTGAAAGTAAGTGATTATATCTGGCAGTTGATCCGCCAGTGTATCTTTAGATGGATAGATATCAGAGAGCTGTAACGTTTCTATCACTCTGAAGTTTACAATCTGCTGAAAGAGTGATATTATATCAACACTCTTTGCTCCAGATGGCATTTCCTTTAAAAGAAAAAAAGCCAAAAACGTGCTTGCAAAGATATAAGTTTACAATTGTGTTGACACCAGACTAATGGATTTATTTTTAACCTTCATGGACCTTCATCCGTCATGCACTTTAGGACGAAGAGGAGGAGGATGAGGAGAAGGAGGAGGATGGGGATGGAGGAGGAGGAGGAGGAGCAGGAGGAGGAGGATGGGGAGGAGGAGGATGAGGATGAGGAGGAGGATGGGGATGGGGATAGAGGAGGCAGAGGAGGAGGATGATGGGGATGGAGGAGGAGGATGGGGATGGAGGAGGAGGAGGAGGATGGAGATGGAGGAGGAGGAGGAGCATGAGGAGGAGATGGAGGAGGAGGAGGAGGAGGAGGAGGATGATGGGGAGGATGGGGATGAGGAGGATGGGGAGGAGGAGGAGGAGGAGGATGGGATGGAGGATGAGGAGCAGGAGGAGGATGAGGAGGAGGAGGAGAAGGAGGAGGAGGAAGAAGAGGAGGAGGAGGAGGAGGAGGAGGATAGGGAGGATGGGGATGAGGAGGAGGATGGGGAGGAGGAGGATGAGGAGGAGGAGGAGCAGGAGGAGGGAGGAGCAGGAGGAGGAGCAGGAGGAGGAGGAGGAGGAGGAGGGGCAGGAGGAGGAGGATAGGGAGGATGGGGATAGAGGAGGATGGGGAGGAGTGCAACCAGGGTACCATCAAGAGCAACATCTGGGGCTTCTGTGATAAGGAGGAGCCCGTACTTGCTTGTCCTCCTCTCCATACACATCTCTTCCGCTCTCTCGTCCACACTCTCTCTCTCTCGCTCTGCCTCGTCCTCTCTCAACCTCTCGCATTCTCCCTTACTCACCCTGCCCCCCTCTCCATTTCCCTCTGCATCACTTACACGCACACAAACACACACTCAGACGCGCAGACGGGGGCGGGCTGAAAAATGAACTTGTTGTCATGGAAGTGCTAAGGAGATGCGATGGTCATGCACCACACCCACAGGTATGTATAAAAACTAAATACTGCGAGTCGGGCCATCACACCAGTCAATACTCGGGACGATGACACACACACACACACACACACACACACACACACACAACTGTAGGTGTATACGTCCTGCTGCCTAGCCAAGGACCACTTGTTTAAAGAGAGATGAACTAAAATCAATATCAACTCTGGCCCCGTATTTATTTCACTCCCATCCATCAGGGGTATTATGCCAGAGCTGTGAGAAGCTCACCCCGTCTGTCAAATCCAAAATGGACAAAATGTCCAATATTGACTCATGCAGTAAAACTCTACCTTGAACTATTTAGGCACTAGAAAAACAAAAAAGCCTTGAGACTTTGTGTCCATTTGGAGCCCATTTTTAGTCCATCCACTCTTAGCCTGCAAGCCTTAATGATGCAACCTCTGTGCTTGTTTGTAATTAGCGATTTTGCAGAGCTGGTCAGGCGATCTTTGTGGGAGTGAGAAACGAAGCCTCTAATTACATGCAAAGCGATGGCTGCGCTGCTTCCAGCACACCGACCACACACACAGAGGTGGGCTGGAGCTACCATTTAAAGCGGCCCAATGCACTTCAGAGAGACCAGAGAAGAGAAGGACCACAGTCGCTCGGCATTTCCAAGGGTCTAAGTAGTTCAACCTGCGACAGCCTCCTCGATGCCTTCTCCCATGTTTTTGAATCTAATGAAAGGAATTTGGTACGCATGGTAATTTCCCCCCAGAGACTAAAGACCCCAACACTTGGTCGAGGCTTGAAGCTAGTGCACATTTCCCAAGATAAAATATATTTTTGAAAATAGCGTAGGAGTGTTATTTTGTAACACACAAAATTTGCCTTGGCCTATTATACAGGAACCATTTGCATATGCCTTGGGTTTCAAACTGGCTTATTTGAGACCTTACGGTCACTTGGCATGCTATTCCTATATACTAACTTAATGAACCCACGTGTGCATGTATTGTGTGTCGACCCGTACCGTACTGGAACCGGTGCCTCATGCTGTGGTAAAACACCCTTAGTCTATTCCTTGCTATTAAGCGATAGGGGTAGAGTTGAATAGAGTAGAACTGATATCTTGTTCCCTGTCCAACTGACTGGTATTGGCACAGTGATATACAGCCCATTCATACAGAAATAATCGATGGTTGTCTTTTCATTATGGTCACAGTTACTACACATATTCGTCTTTATTCCGTGTTTTCAGTTTATATAGATTTTACAGAATAATGCCATACTATGTGTTACAAAACCCTTCTTTTGTGCCCAAGGTTTAATCCTGGATCCATATCTGTAAAGGAGACAACATAATTTCCCTATTTATTGCCACATGATACATTTAAAGGTTCCTAATCTTTTCCTCATATCCTATTTGCCATATTATCCATATGCTTATGAAACCCCTTGATGGAGCACTCTGGATGCTTTTCTGGAAGTGCTGCACAAATTAAATGGTTAATATTATGAGCGTTGACGAGTGCTTTAAACGCCACGATTAAAATAATTGAGACAAGATAAATCGCTGGGGTTTCATGTTCACCAGTGATGCGCGTGTTTAAGTGCACGGTAAAGACCACACGCATGCACACGCACATAGGCACACGCACACACACACACAGACGCACAAACACATCATGGTCCCTTGTGCAATCAAAGAAAAATACAAAATATGTGTTTTGGAAATTGGGAATTGTTAATACCCTGGCTTTTGTGACATGGCTGCAGACGTCTAGACAGGCCAAAAGAAACAGCAATGCAAGACGTTCTCCTTTTGTTTCTAAAAGAAAACATGCCTCAGTTTACAGAAATGGAAGAAAAGGGTTGGGAAGATAGAAAAGACTTAATGGTAAAAAAAATTATCAACAATACTCACAATAGCCCACCTACATTTGACACAGCATTATGCTAAGAAACGCTGATAAAAAGGATTTAATATTTCTTTGTCAGGGTGGCGAAATGCTAATTCCGGAATAAATATGTTTTTGGGGGTCAACTAATGGACAGCTTTTGTGGTTTGCAGCAATGACAGCAGACACAGAAACCACAGAAGGCGTTTTACAGGTAGGTGTTTAGCCTGCGGTAAGAATAAGTTGAAGGCTTAGCATAAATCCCAAGCTTGGGAATAAACAGAAAGAAAGAAAGTGAAAACCCCAAGCACACAGGTTGAAGCGCATGTGAGCAGTAGATATCGTCGGCTTCACAGCTATCTGTTCTGAACAGGCAAATCTGCTCCTTCCATGAACCCGGTCAACTCCCAGCTAAGCTGCAGGAGCATGACTTAGTTATTACATCTGATTGAGTATTTTAAACTACGTAAGGCCACGTCCATATGTGGAAATCAATTGCTGGCCAGCCAATGCCAGATTAAAATTCACTGCAACATCTGTGTAATATATCTAAATACATCTATATGAAATATATCTAAATACATCTATATGAAATATATCTAAATACATCTATATGAAATACATCTAAATACATCTATATGAAATATATCTAAATACATCTATATGAAATACATCTAAATACATCTATATGAAATAATCTAAATACATCTATATGAAACACATCTATATTAACTACATCTAAATACATCTATATTAAATACATCTATATTAAATACATCAAAATACATCTATATTACATATCTACATGAAACACATCTATATGAAATGCTGTCTTACATCTGGACTTCACGACCGTCCAAAAAAGATGGCCGCAAACCGGCAAACCGATGGGGCCCACGTGGGCAACACTCTTGGAACCACTCCGGCCACACGGGGTTGTGTGTTGGGAGCGGGCGTAAGAGAGAGGCGTGGTCCGTCGTGGCGGGCAGATGGTCGACAACCTATGCTGGGATCTCAGGGCGCCCTGTCCCATGTATAATCAATGAGACGGCAGCTGGTGTGGAAGGTGGCGGTAATAGCGGCGGGTGCCACGGGGACTTCTACCCGGCAGAGGAGAGGGGGGGAGCTGGCGGAATGTTCCCACACCTTGGTTGGTTTTTTTTATATACCCCGGATCGCCCTAGGCGCTCGACAACTCCCAGACGCAACCCTCACACTTGTTTCAGGAGGTTGTGAAGTGTTTGGAGAGTTCAATTATTCATTGTTATATTTATAAACGGAAGAGATTATAATAGAAATGCTAGAATTACATATAGATGATTAGATATTGAAAATGTGTGTGATAATCAAAATGGAGAATGTGAATACGGTGCATTATTAACGATAACAAACGATAGGAGTCGAGGCATGGAGACACCGTATGAAGAGAACACGCAGCAACAGTAAGCAAGACAAGTTGCGTCCACACCGCCAAACATACAGTATTACTACACTGTTAGCTGCAATTCATCTCCTCGTGCAAGAACTGCTACAATAAAATACAAAAAACACTTTGTCTTTGTTTATTATCGACTCTTTCATTTGGTTTTCGACTTGTTTTCCACCGGCAGCACTTTCACAGAAACACAAACAAACTAAAAAAACTTTAAAAAAGTTCTAATCTTGATCAAAGCAATTAAAGGAACAAAAGGCTTGGAGGAGAGCACGGCGTCGCCGGTGACTCACCTGTAGTAGATGACAGGTGGGTTAGCCTTGGTGGCGCAGTGGAATCGCACCAGGTTCCCCTCCAGGACGGGCTGGGGGTCCACCGTCAGGTTGACCAGCGGCAAGTCTACACGGGTCAAGATACACCGAAAGAAAGGATCATTACAACAACCGTTACTATTTAAGTAGATTTAGCCTAGTGGTTTTCAAACTGTGTGCGGGGACCCTAAAATGGGATTGTGTGGATAGCCACAATACATTTTTTTTATAAAAAACAAATATATATATTTATCTACGCATGCCTCCTTGTCTTGTCAGTTCCAAAGACCGGAAATGTGAAAACTGTGTGGATAAACGATATACAGAGATAAATGTCACTCCATTAACTTTTTTGACAGGGGAATGAGAATATTTGGTGAAACCCCTGATTTAGCCAGCGCTTTAGTCCAAAGTGACTTACAGTGAATTTTAGAATCCATGCCATGAACTAAGTAGCAGGTAGCGCTTAGGGATCTTGCTCATGGATACCTACATGTAGAGTGCAGATATTGGAGCTCATTTATATTTACATGACAATTACTACCAGATGCATTTGATATATCTTTACAGAACATTAATCAGTTGTTTTGGACCAACTACACAGCCGTTTATTCGCAGGCTAGAGCCGTCATAAATCGACCTTGATGCGATTAAAATCAATGTCGCTTTTTTCGCTAAATGGAAATCGCGTCGTATGTGTCAGTCCCATTCAGCGCCATGATTTTTAATTCATTTTACTGAAGTGGGAAAAAAATCACAACGGACAATCACGTTCAATGTAAAGGACCTTAAAGGTCTTCGTTAAGAACCATTAACATTAGTAGAGGCACAACACTATTCTAAGTGTAGAGGTCAGTATTGATGGCACCCAGGTATAACCTAAAACAACAACAAATATCTTTGAACATTAATATATTCAAGCTACCAATCAGTTGTTGCTAAGTCCCTAGCAGCAGGTGAAAAACCTTTATTAAATAAGTCTGTATTTGCTAATCTTGTGTTGTATTACAATATAAAAATTTGTATTTAAAAAGTTCTGTGCTAATCCCTCCAGCTATTCTTCTTTACTAACCAATCTGGGTCATCAAGGGTTGCCGGTCGAAGTCCTAAAGTTCTACTCTAACTTCTCTAACTGCTGATGCAGCGGTGCAAGGGCAGGGGTGAGGGGGGGTATTGGGGCGGGCCCACAGTTCTCAGGTAAACACTTGAGGATATAAAGGTTTTTTTCCTTTTCATACATAATATCATACATAATACATACAGTATGGTATGAGGCTCCCGCTGGAGGTCCTACCCATCTGGTCCAATCAACAAACACACCGCTGCTCTGTTGCTGCTTGGTTGACTCTCAGTGCAGTTCAAATACCACCATCAACAGAGGTTCCCAGACACACACGCGCTCACACACACACACACACGCAGCAGGGCGCTGTAGTCCTGCGTGGACCCGCTGCTAACAAAGCCCAGCTAGCTAGCTCCAGGTTAGCACCGTGGAGCTGCGGCTGCTGACAAAGGAAACCAAGTGGACAAGATCAAAGCGGTGCAGCGTAACCGTGCCAACAAACTCACTTCAGATTTTCGGAAAAATAGCATTCATTTTTTTTAGTGCCTTTTTTGTCGACAAGCACTCAGTCTATCAATTGCAATTGTGAAATTAAATTGCAATGTATTTCAAATATTGCGTTGAAGTAGTTTTCAAGGATATCCTGTACAAAAAGAACCCACTTGCTGAGATCACTAAACATTTGCATCTTTCAAATTCGTAGGTGTGAGGACAATCGTTTACAGTTCATCACTCACTTAATGGAGCTACCAACACCTCATCGACCAAATGTACATACAGTAATAACGACTACATAAATTAATCCATTCTTAGAGGATCAATATTATCATAGTGCAGAAGGGGGGTAAGGGTAAGAAAAAACAACAACAAAACAATAAAAGACGAAGGAGATACATGATTATTATAATCAAATTGTATTCAAATCCAGACAGAAACCCCAGCCCTGCATGCCTCTGCCGCCAATTAGTCACAGTCTAGTCTCACAAATCAGACTTTAGATTAACACTTCAGATTAACACATCTAAAGTCTGACTTTAGATTAACACATCTAAAGTCTGATGTCAGACGAGCTCAATTCTGGGTGAATGGAGCGTTTCATTTTCTTTCGCTTAAAGAAATATTTCGACCAATCACGTTGCTGGGGGCGGGGATCTGTAGACGTGCGTTACGTGGAATGGGTCTCTACTGGAAACAACCTGACCGGCGGAACCACGACACACGTGATATGGCCGACCGTTCACCTCGGATCCAGAAGAGGACTGATAGCTAAAACCATAGCATCGTCTTCCCATTGTCGTATCCCTCCTTAACCGACAGCGAACACAAACACGGCCAACACTGGTAAACTCAAATGTTCCCGTAGCCTGTGTGAAGACGAGCTAAAATGTCCTGTGCGGACACCGATGTCCTTGGACAAAGTGTCTGTAAAGGTTTAAAATCAAACCTGCGTAGTAGACTGGCCACTGTAGAAATACATTTGTTATAATCGTCTTCTGAAACCTCCATCTCAAATGAGTTTATCGTCGGAAGAATAGCTCCGTAACAAAACAGGAAACACTGCGTAACTCTGCCCCTCACACTTTCTGGTTTCCGGCCCAGGCGCTGTGCAGTCTCCGCCCAGGAGTTCGGCTGTAGCATTGTTGAACTTCTGCATCTGAGATTAGTGACAGACCCACACACCACATGCCGCACTGTTAGTCCTAATCAACTTTGGTGCAGTCAAGACTGGCTCTCTCTGCTACCAATGAATCGGACTGAATGGCGACGGTGCTATTCCTTAGCAGTCGAAAGTGCCAAAGTGCCTCTCATCTAAGTGGACCCTGCCATTAGAACCTCTGAAAGCCTCCATTATGCTGTGTTTGAGCAGAGCATCAAAAGATATTTGCTAGCATCAACTCAGCTCCCTTACAGTCTGCTAATTGACTGCAATGTCCTGCAGCAATTAAAGGGCAAACACTTCTCACCGTTTCTGATCAGTGAGGTTAATCTTTCGCTGGCATTTGGCAGGGAGAATGTCAATTGCAAATTTTTGTATGGATTATATTTTGCGTCTACTACTTTTGCTCATGTATATTGATAATAGCTTTAATAACATGATTAGAAGGTTAGTTAGATTAAACACAGGGTTATGGAAACGAGGTATAGTGAAATACATTTAATTGCGTTGGAATGCACGTACATGAAATGATGAAATATTATTTGATTTTGTGGAAAATATTTTCACAGAAAAAGAACAAAATCGATTTTTCGTTCACATAAGAAAAAAAGGTACGCCTACACGCCATACACGCCTACACCAATAAAAACTTCTTGTTTTTTGAAATCTTCATATCTGAGGTTAATATTCTGTCTGAACCCTGCTTAGGTCATGCACAGCAAAGTGCAACACAACACATAAAAGCATAGAACATCTGCTACTGGGGTCATGCTAGACAACATCAGATCTGGGCAGATGTAAAACCCCCAGGAGGTGATTTGAATAGGAGCTGTGGATATGCCTAACACCCAAGTTAGATGGATAAAACACACCATCACCACCACCACCACCACGGCCATAGATGGGGAAACACAGGCAAGGTAATGCCTTGGAGGACTGTGAACCAGAGAAACTCCAGATGCTGCCGTCTGCTGTCCAAACATTTGCAATGAGATGTTAATTTGGAATGACACAGAATGAAAACTGAATTGTGTGTGTGGCTCTTTAAGTGCTCTGGTGCCATTTCTTTTATTTATTTAAAACAAAATGTGCAGCTGACATAAAGAGAGTGCACCGCATGCATTCATTTTCTTTCCTTTTTATTTTTTTCATCTCAGCCACAAATGCGTTGAACACAGAAGCTGCTATATAAAGTGATTCTGTCATTTGTGAAACACATGAATAATGAAGGTTGACACTCGTGAGTGTAGCCTACAGCAACATGGTCGAAGGAAATGTATGTAATGAATTACTCAGGGCTTCTGGAACAGATCCGTTTTCAGCATTCCACATACTATGTAGGGGAATTCAAATTAGGAAAGGGCTTATTTACTAGAGGAATTAGCCATTAAAAATGGATTAATGCCAAGCCATTGAGTTAACCCTAACCCTAACATACATTTCCTTAATTCATTTTCCATAATGAAATAAAATTCCTTAATTAAACTATACGCTCTCAACATGAGTGCATCTCGAAAACTCAGTTTATGAATATCTCTGTGGATTATAGGTTTATTCAAATGTATTCAAAAATGTTAATCAAATAATGTCAACATTAAATGTAATGGAAGAAGAAGTTTGAACATAGCAAGTTGGCTAATTACCACATGTTTTTTCGCCCCTTCTGTTATTGATCAAATAAATTTATAAAATATATACATCTTGACGGTTTCCCTTGAATGTGCCGTTTTATTCTCACATATTGCAGATATGTATTTCCTAACTTAAGATAAATAAATAAACTGCAGATTTTTCCCCAAAACAAGCCATTAATATTCAACAAGTGCGCACGCACACAAAAACAACAGCCTTCTACACATTGTAAATACTAATCGCCCGGCGACAACGCACGTCATGAATACACAACACGTGAATACACAACACGTGAATACACAACACGTGAATACACAACACGTGAATACACAACACGTGGACGTGACGAAGCCTCCTCTCCTCTCAGTGACTGAATCAGAGTGTGCAGAGCCACATCTAATACATGTACGTATGTATGACGGCTCTATCTTCTATGTTAATGGAACATGAACAGCAATATGCAATAAGCGGCGTATCCACGGTAACGACTACGAGTGAGAAACGTAGTAGTAAAATAAATAAAATGAAAAAAACCAACACAAGCTTGCTATCTCTTAGTGGTCCTTTTATTTTTATTGATATTGTTTTTTTCCTACAATG
>OOFB01002819.1:1274-12611 GCA_900323305.1 Trachyrincus murrayi
TAGCAATGGGCATTGAAATATCCCTTTTTCATATAATTGTGGTAAAGAGAGAGCATGAGAGAGGGGGGGGCAGGGGAGGGGAGGGGGGGGGGGGGGGGGGGGGGGGGGGGGGGGGGGGGGGGGGGGGGGGGGGGGGGGGGGGGGGGGGGGGGGGGGGGGGGGGGGAGGGGGGGGGGGGGGGGGGGGGGGGGGGGGGGCCGAAAGAGAGAGGGAGGGGGGAGAGAAAGGGAGATGTAGGGGGCTTAAGAGCAGAAGTGATAGAAGTCTATATTTTCACCACATACATTAGAATGGTGGTGGTGGGGGGTCTCACCTCTGTATCTCCTCTACCTGCTCCCCTTCCTCCTTCTCCTTTTCCTTCTCCTCCTCCTCCTCCACCACCTCCGCCCACTCCTCGTACAGCTCGGAACACAACAGGCTGCCGGGGATGTTGCGCAAGAAGTCCTACACACACACACACACACACACACACACGTTTAATACGGTCACAGCAGCGTCATTTTTACCAATTTTAGATTTCAAGTATGCACATACATGTATGTAATGTCAAATGTCACAGGAACCCTTGATTATCACGCACAGGAAGGTGTAGGAACGGTTTCCCGTGAAATCCTGCTAACGCTTTTGCCAATATTAGTCACACACACACACACGCCAAGGGTGTTGTGTGTCAGTCATTGCTTTTATCAACAGTGACAGTATTAATTAATGTTGTAATGTGTAATTTGAATCATGTATGAAGCGAGTCTGGGTGACCTAATTGCACGTGGACCTGCCGTGGTGAAGTCAGTACGTCGGCCATTGTTATTTGTATATCATGACATGCTACGTGATATATCCTCCCGACAAATAATATTCAAGAACGGTGCTTTTGGAATTTCCTAGTATCTGTGTGTGTCTTTTTATCGTGTCTTTAAAATCCCAAGCTAGCTAGTTGGCTGCAGTAACAGGCTAAAGTAAGCCTTCCCTGTACGCGATTGCTAATAAACACGGTAAGACACACACACACACACACACACACACACACACACACACACACGCTAAATCACCTGACATACCATTCAGATCCACACCCCTGTTTCAGCACCTGCCCAGCTATCTACCGATCATCCCATGCAGATTATAAATGTTTAACATAAGGATTAAATTAACAAGGTAATAGAGACACCTGTTTTAGCTTTAGCTGATACGGTTTTTAGCTAGCACGTTGCTACGCGGCTCTATCGGATTACGATAGATTAAATTGTGTTGACACAGATATGGGCCGTGCAGCACCTTCAGTACTGATGCATGCAGAGGTTTGCAGGTCGAACAATGAAAGGACACTTCTGTGCAGAAGACAAAAAACACAATCAGTATCTAAATATGAGTCACTTCAGATCTATGAAGAAACTGTTCACTTCCAGCTCAATGTCCCAGAGAGGAGCACCTTAAAGACCCCGGCGATGATGAAGACGTGGTCGCGGGTCAGGGGGAGGTCACACAGCCCCGCGTCCAGGGAGTCCCGGAGCTCACGGACCGCCCGTGCCCCTGCAGACCGCCGGAAGATCCCCCGGGTCCACGAGCCCTCGTGGTAGAGGAAGAACAACATGTCCTGCAGGAGAGAGATGTCCACAGAGAGAGATTTCTGAGACAGATTCAGACACAAGACATTTTATAAATAATTTCTTGCCAATAACCACAAATTAAACCGTGCCTTCTATTTCCGCAACATAATCTGGCCAGGGGAAATCAATTCAAGCTATAAAAAAAATATTTTCAAACCCAATTTTCTGAATCATCAATCATTCCCAATCCAACTACAGATGGATGTGGTCGCCCGAGTCAAACTAAAATATGTTTTAAGGGTTTGTGGGTAATTTGCGGGCGAGTGAGTTTCTACTAAATGTGCTTGTATATCGCGGCTTATTTTAAGCATTTTCTATTCGATAATGACCATGAATGTATTAAGCCTACATTCGAATCCTATGGTAGATATCTATCGTTTTTTTGGCCTAAAATCTTGTCACACCAGGCATCAACTCCTACCGTGATTGGCTTAGGCAGCGTGTCCTCCAGGCACAGGGAGCTCAGCGGTTGGCCGAAAAGGCAGCCGTTGCCCCGGTGACCGGGGCCGGAGGAGGAGGCGGGGTCGTTGAGCTGGGAGGCGGAGCCTCGCCAGAAGGCCCAGTTGATGAGGGAGCGCTCCCTCTTGAAGTGCTTCTGGGAAGACTCTGTACACAACAACAACAACAACAACAACAACAAATAAACAACGAATAAACATCAAACAAACATACCACCGCCATCGCCATACATTTTTGGTTCGTCACCTGCGGAAGCCTGAGCCTGGGCGGTCGCCACGGGCCGCAGCTTCAGGATGAACTGACACTGTTTCCCCCCGGACGGCTGCAGCACCCCCTGCCTGTCGCAGGACGTCAGTGAGCCCCTGGACGGAGCGTCACGCATGTGGTGCATGTGGATGCTGAAGGGGAACTCGTGACCTTGAGCGCGGGGAGAGAATAAAATGATTGATTCAGTGATTAAAAAAACCTCGATACTGATACTGCGACAATATTGTAGGGATGACTATTGGTGCTTTCACAAAATATTCACACAATGAGATGTTTGATAAATAATCATCAGTAATGTGGATATCATGGCTAAGTGGGTAAAGGTAAATAACAGAACAGCTAGAACAGTCTGGTAAGTTCAGACTTCACAAGTTTACACTTCACTGTAATGCAGCCTTTAAAACCAGGAAAAGACAACACTTACGCCATATCACGATATTACGATCTCTAAAATCTAAGACCAAATCTAGTCTCATATCATTTAATCAATATAATTGCCCAGCCCTAGTTGGGTGCATGATTGGATCACGGGACAAACAATCTATTTTAGTTGGTTTTACATGTTTTAACTCCCGGCCAATCGAATGGCTGCCTCAGGATTTCTGAGGCCTTGTTAACCACGTTGACGGACTCACTGACCGATGAGAGGATACGGGGTGTTGTCCCTCTTGGAGACGATCCACAGCTGGTAGTCCTTCACGTTACCCTGTGAAACACACACACACACAAACACAACAGAGATGCTATTAAATGATGAATTGTGAATTGAATTGACATCGATTACAACAGAAAGACTCACGGCGATACCAAACTGCTGCAGGGCCAGTCGGACCACCTCATTGGTGGAATCTGAATTGCTGACTGGGAGGGTTTTAGTCTGGAAGAAAAAACAGCAGCAGTGGGGAAAAAGAATCACTTTATAAATAGTTAAAGGTGCTGTAGGTAAGATTTAAGAGCTATTATTAGAGTAGGGCGAGTGAAATGCTCTGTGAGAATATCTGTCCTGGTTGACCGCATCTGGCTGGACTCACGTGTGCGAAGGCGTTGATCCCTTTGGCGTGGACATTGAGGGGGATGGTCTTTGGCTCCTCCCTCTCCTTCTCCTCTTTTATTCGACTGCGAGGGAGACACGGCGGGGGAGAGGGAGACACGCGGGGGGGGACAACAGTGAGGGCAGGATTGATCCTAGCATTCAATGATAAGAGAGAATCCGACTGATCCCCTCTCGCTCTCTCTCTCTCTCTCTGTCTCTCTCTGTCTCTCTCTCTCTCTCTGTCTCTCTCTCTGTCTCTCTCTCTGTCTCTCTCTCTCTCGCACACACACAGGCATGCTTGTGTAGTGTTTACCTTTTGAGGAGTGACAGCCATTTTTCTTTCTGTTCTGAGGAGCTGAACGGAGAGAGACAGAGAGAGAGACAGAGACAATTCAATTATATAAAGCTTTATTGCCATGGCGTTTACGTGAAAAAAAAAACCTGCTGTAAAAGCATGGAAATGAACAGAAATAAATATGGCATATGTACGTGTCATTGTATGAGAGAGTCATGCAGTAAGTCATTCATATTTCATTCAAATGCAAGGTGTCCAATAGAATTAGGTCTTTAGATCACATGGGCATTTGCTGTGAGTGTGTGTGTGTGTGTGTGTGTTTGTGTGTGTACCTGAAGGTAGCCACACAGTTGTAGGTGGGCCAGCCCATGACGAACCCTCGGTCGGGGGCCGTGCTGCCCTCACAGACCTCCTCCATGCAACCCCCCGTCCACATCTCACTCAGCCTCACCTGGGACTTCTGCTTGAAGTTGTTCACCGCCCTGACACACACACACACACACACACACGCACACACACACACGCACATGCACACACACACGCACACACACACACACACATGCACATGCACACACACACACACACACACGAACACGCACACACACGCACACACGTGTATATAAACAATGTTATATCTATATAAAAACATGCTTACATGCAGCATACACACACCTCTAGATGCATATGTACACATGCTGACACACACACACACACACGCACACACACATGCACAAACACGTGCGTGGTCATACTTGGCCTTGGTGACGAGCAGCGTGTCGCTGAACAGGAAGAGGTGTCTCTCCTGGGTCTGCAGGCCGGTCTTCAGCTGGGCGTGGCCGTGGAGCAGGAAGGAGCGGTGGGGACAGGCCAGGTAAGACTGGATCAGCGGACTCGTCTCTGGACATACGGGCACCTGGAAGCTCTCCCTGTAAACCGCAGAGAGCCTTCAGCAAAAGGTCTCTTTTTATGAGCTGCAATTACAAGACATTTAAAAAAAAAAGACTAAAAGCCATTTGCAACGTCAGAGATGGGCCTGGGAGTTGACTAGCTTGGGTCCAAAATGTACTTTTAGAATGTTGTCTTTTCACCTGCCAGAGTGGATAAATCTATCGGCCGAGCGATTGTTTTAATACGTGCCAAATGGTCAAATCCATCCACCATTGGCTGGTGTTCATTTTGGTCCCTGCGTGGGAGTTTGACTTAAAAAAAAAATAAAAAGGACAACTTGAACCCAAGTTCCTTGTCTCATCTTCGTCTTGTAACCCTGAACTGAAAGAGCAAAGGTTTGATTCCCATTGGAAGCTCACAAGCAGAGCTACAAGTGACGGTGTGCACTCTCAGAGGCCAGGAGTGAGCTTCGTGCACATTCACGTGCACTCCCACATGCACAGTGTTGTGGCTGCCTGCAGCTCGGGAAGGGCTTAAGGCTTTCTGAGAAACAGGGAGATTTGAAAAGTGTTGGGGCCTTTATTGTGAAATAAAGTTGGTGGTGGGGGGGGGTGGGTCTTTTCTCTGGGAGCCTGTTTTAATTAGGTTATTCCTGCCCCCCCTCCATGTCCCCTCGGACAGAAGCCAGACCCTAAGAATAGAATCCCTGATCCGCTGATCAGAGAAGCTTTAAGGCGTGATAATCTATAGCCCTGACTCACCATTCTATGTGGATTCAAACTACCGTGTGCGTGCGTGCGTGCGTGTGTGTGTAAATAGGTGTGAGGACATGCAAGCATGTCAATTCAGTGAAAGCATGTGTGTGTGTTTATGTGTATGGGGTGAGCAGGTTTCCCCCATTTCATTTACACATCTCACGTATCGGCCTCTGTCATGTGACGGAGTCGATGACGGAGTTGAGGTAAGATGGCGGGTAAGATGACTGCGGTCAAAAGTAGCGGGGAGATCTGGGTGCAGGCAACACGGAGGAAAGGTGAACATTGTTCATTTGCATATACTACCCACAGTGAAATGATTGTTGAAAATCTGCAAAGTTCCCCTTCAAGGAGCGGGTATAGGGGTTGGGGCTTCTTGCTCAGGGACTACAGGTCAGACTGTGGACATCGGGGTTCGAACCCAGAACCTTTGGCTGGGGAGGAGTCCGTACCTGGACATGGTTCTGGACCGCGTGAGGGCCTTGGTGAGGACGAGGGACGGGGCCGACTGGCGCCGCTGACTCTGCGATTTCATCAGCTGAGAGAGGAAAGAGCGAAGCAGTGAGGCAGAGGAGGAAGACGATGAAATCAAGTGGACACCATCTTTAATAAGAAAAGGCTGCATTTTTTTTCCATCCGTTGGTAACTTACACTTTACCAACTTTATTTTTTCTAATTAACCATTAATTAACATTTGTTAATGCAGTAATAAGCATTAAATAATAGCTAATTAACAGTTAACTAATGGGCTAGTAAAGATTTACTAATGGTGTCCATGTTAACTATGGTAATGGTGTTCATGTTTGTTCATGTGTTCAAGGTATTAATTTATACATTATTGAATAGGGTTAACCCTAACCCACTACCCCTAACCCCTATGCTAATGCTATATAATAATGCTTATTACTGCATCAACAACTAATGTTAATAAATGGTTAATCAATGTACCCTTATTGTAAAGTGTTACCCATCCTTTTTCCGAAATCAGATGAAGATTGTTCGACACTTGGAATTTCGTAATGACATTCGGAAGAAGGTCAAGGAGTGTTAGCTCGATATAGAGCCTGAATCCAGTTATAGATTATAATAAGTTCTCATTTTGGAGAGAACAATGTGTGGATATGGAGCAGAGTGTCGTGACACTAGAGTTAAAAGGCTACCTACACCGTCCCACCTCGTAATGATGCCTACTACCACCCAAATCACAACTGCTCTTGTGACAATACACACTGCGTTGGTCACGACTAACAGCCGAGTAACTTTGTAAACTTTGTCAGTGACAAAATGTTTTTATGGAACAGTATTTGGAGGTGTGCTTTGGATAGAAATTGATACAAAGAAACAAATATATTCTAGCGAGTTGCTGTTAAAGACAATATGCGCTGTGTCTCGTATTGAGATTGATTCAACGGTTTCTTACGACATCACTTCCTGTATGGCACGGGTCTTGCTGGAGAAAGTGAGTCAGTTAAACTGGCGGACCATAAGCTAACTACTAGACAAAATTTGACTACAACTTAATTTTTTCTGGAACCACATTCTTCTCTGAATACGTTCTAACAGACAGACAGACAGACAGGGGGAATGCTACAGGCTGTCTACAGCACATGCTTATCCTAATTTAATTCCTGTGCGCTATTTTTGAAGTCCCCACAGACCCCTCGGGGGTATGCGCCCTGCTGGTTGGGAACCACCGTATTAAACCGTGCAGCATGGTTTATTTGGATGTAGGTCTCTCTGGGACGTAATGAACAAACAAGTCCCATCGTCATTGAAATGGTGCTTGTAGTATATAGACGAGGACTCTTATTATGTTCACTTGCTTATTTTACACTTGTTTATTAGTGGGGGAGAGAGACACACCGGGTGTACATCATATTTAAATACTGTCAGGTCAGGCAGCTACAGAGCTACAGTTATGTGATGCTATTTTTCCACTAACGTTCACTTGAGGCTTTCCAACAAAGCCTCAAATCTTTCTAAATCCTATTTGTGTATGGAAACAATGCCACCACCCAGAGTTGATTTAACAGTGTTTAACGGTGTTTAATTGATTAGACTGCGAAACGTTAGTGACGCAACAAGTCCTTCACACAGGGAACGTCTGTCCTGGTTTGTGGCTGTGGCCAGACTGTGGCCAGACTGTGACTGTGGCCAGACTGCGGCCAGACTGGCGGAGTAACGCCAACAAAAACTCCCATGATGCATTGTGATGTACAAGCCCTATAAATCGAGTCATGTTTCTCAGAGCCCAATTGAAGTCCTTTGGGTGCAGGGCTACGTGGTCATGTCCTGAAACACTACATATGTACCGCATTTGAGGTAGGCTAAATAACGGGACTCGTTTTCAACATAAAATGTAAAAGTCAGGTTCACTGTCTACACCATAGTGTTGTGGTTGTCCATACGGCGTGTTTATGGTTGTTTTTGATTGGGTCTTTGTATTATGGTTTTAACTCTTCAATTAATGGGAGTTTCATTCTGGGCGGCGGGTTTTCTAGTCGAGCCAATTGTTAATGTTGAATTACGGAAAGTTTAAGTAAGGCTACAGGGCATCGAGAAGTTTACGCACATAATAAAACACGCGTAAAGACAGATCGATGTATGACATGTGATACCCGTTTGTTCTCTTGCTGCTGTTCGCTGGTCCCGCGGGTGTCCGTGGAGGGCGAGGCGCGGACGGGGCACTCGTGCCGTGGTGCCGGCGACATGTTGTCCATCCAGGCTCCAAAACGAAGTCACCGTCCGCGTCCAACAGTCCTCTGGTGCAGAAATACGGCGTCAAATTCCATCAGCGATGAAAAAGCGAGAAAGCAACCATTACATTAAAACTAATAAATATAAGACAGGCGAATTATGTTTTCTTTTAACCGCTTTTAAAAAGATGTAATACCGATCACACACACACACACACACACACACACACACACGGATGTCACCGAGAGTGCTTCTTCTCCTTAATACGCGTCCCACTGAGAGCGCCTCGGAGTAATCCTGTGATAGTGTGCCACTGCGCTACTTTACGCGGTGTTTACGCACGACGCGGAACCATAATGAAGGAAAGGGGCGGGGTGCCAACCTGGGCCGTAGCCAGGGTTTAGAAATGAGTGAGGTCACATAAATATTAATATATGTATATATATCTAAATATATTTTTAATCCGCTTACTGCATTTATGGATTGTCTAAGTTTATATTAGCACATGTTCAGTTTGTGTGTTTTCCTGTGTTGAACAGTAGCCAATCAATAACCTACCTGTTTAAAGCAATGTGGTATCATGTTAACCAACGATTTATCATTATTTAGGCTAGTTGCATAATTAAGTGTCATGCCTGATTAATGTATTTACTTTTTCTTACAGTTTTGACTAATATTCATACGAGTCACGTGAATCATTGGATTGATTGACATATTAAAGGAGCAAGGCTCATGAATTGAGTGACAGTTTCTCTGCGTTACACTGAGCAAGTCAACACGTGGTGAGTGAACAGTACACGCCTAACTAAGTTAAACAAAACAACTGGAGTAGGCTACAACGTTAGTAATTATATATGTATGATATATGTATTTATTATTAGTGGTAGTGCAAAACAGTTAGAGTAGATCACACAATTGCTTTCACATGCAGGAGGGTACCATGGAGACAGTCCTCGCCCGGCCTTGAACCGGGTCTCCGGAGCTCAGATCCAACAGCTCTCTCCCCTTGGGTTGACTTGAACCCGGGTCACTGGGTCACCAATTTACACATTGTTGGGTTTAAGACACCTCAGCATTACCAGGTGACCTGCCCTTAGCGGGACTCGATCCTGGGTCCTGATAACGGACAGCCAACCGCTCTCTCCGCATATGGATGGCAGTTATATTTCACATTACAATCCACACGACATTGTTACATTTCCACAATGACGGTGGTACTCGAACCTGGGTCTCCAGGGCTGGTAACCAACAGCTCTGTCCGCTGCACCACCGAGACGCCAGCTACCATTTGGTGGGTGGTTATATATGACATTAAATTCACACAACACCTTTACATTTCCATGGACACAGTGAAGTAAAATAAGCAATGCGTTCTCATTACCATATAAACAAGTGAGATCATTAACATTTCTCTGTATGTATATTGTTCTTCAACACACTATTAACGTTTTTATTCTTCAAACATCTCATGATCAAATGAAACAGACAAGACATGTAGGCATACGCCTACATATATTTCAGATATGTATATATTATTATGTTTATTGCGGCCATCCCATGTCCCACCACGACAACAACAACAACAAAGATCCATAGATTACACAATTAATCACATTCCAATAGCTTGGAATGACTATGGCTATTTTATAGTTTGAGCTATTTCCATATAAATTAGATTTAAAGTAGGCCTATATTAAACGCCCGCATGTCCTTTATCAAAACTATAATTTTAGAAGGCGCAAGACAAGTCGATGAGAAGAAATCCTTTTGTATTCTTACAAACAGAAGTGGGCCAAAAACTAGGCTACACAGAACAAGGACAAAGTAACAGGAGAGAAGAAGAGAGAGAGAGGGAGAGAGAGAGAGAGCATGGCTTTTCCATACTCTAACTTGGCCAGTCAGCCCCATTAAAACTAGTTCACTCCAATGATTACTACGGTGTTGATAATGAGCAGCCTAGGGCACGGCAATAAAAAGCAGTCGCTCACCAGACACCCACCGCCCAAAAACAGCCTGACGATTAGGACTTCGACCCGTCTGTCTACTAACATTTCGGGCCGTAGAAAGTTTTTATTTTCCATTTCAAACAATTGTTGTTAAAGTCTTTACAAGAGAGATTTGCAACAGTGACTCTTTTCGTCCATCGAGAGTTAAATGTAGAAATTCTATAAAAAAACAGTTGTGACCCGTATAACTTCACGCTTGTCATTGATCATAACACTAAGGCGATATAAACCAGGTTACAATTCAATTACATGGAAGGGCAAAGTTATAGAACCGCAATAAAATGTTTGTTGATGTGTTTTTGTGGCTGTGTTCCATTCATGTGATGGTCAATGTAAATATATTTCTGTAATCATATTTTCTAATATTTAATCTCCACATATTTAACATTGACATGAAACACATGTAAACTCAACTCTTGGCTATATCTACATTTTACATTCATGCTATTAACCTCCATACCAGTTCAGACCTGTAGTAAAAACATAATTACATTGGCTGCTAAAGGCAACTTATTTTCCCATCACTGTGGCCGATTTCACCTTCTGTTTATTAAATTGTATTTATTGTGTTTCAATGTTATTCCACTTGTTTTTAGCTACCAGAGAATAAAATATACACATTTTCCTGTGAGGGAATAATAATAATAATTCACACACAAACACATAATACACACACTGCCAACCATACAGTAAAAGACTTTAATCAACTGCATTCAAATCGATCCACCTCTATATATAGACGTGTCTGGTTATTTAAACATCTCGCCTTGAACTCCACTAAGGTGGTGTTTACTATAATCCGGTTGGTATTGTGTCCTCTTCCTCATCATCATTTTGCTCCTCATGACAGGAAGTTAAATAATGCTGCTGTGTGAACGACTTGTGGTTGATGTCATTCCTCTATAGTCCCGCGGGGGGGCAGTGATGCGCCTCGAAGCGTTTTAAACATTCAGGAAACCACAGAAGAAGAAGAATGTTCGCGTCTCATCCAATCAACGGCCTCGTCCCATAGAAACTATTTGAACGCAGGTGTAGCCAAACTAAACTTTGTAAATGTGGTAATTCAACAACAAGATAACTTGTCATCAATAAGTCTATTATATCGTCTGAAACACGAACCATCTCCGCTATGAATCCTTAGAGATGTTTGTCACTGGACGCTCTGTTTAGCTGTAGTAACAGCAGAGTTAGCTTGTTAGTTAGCCACTAGCAGCGTCCTAGCGCAGAGCAAGGTTTGCAACTCCTTTAAACTCCCACAAAAATTATAATATAATTCAAAAGTTATATTAGGTTTCCAAGGAGATCGCCCTCAATGGGACTCAATCCACCG
>OOFB01002819.1:14868-24868 GCA_900323305.1 Trachyrincus murrayi
CGGCATCTAGAAGGAGAGGGGGTGCAACACGTTTCTAGAACTGGAACCTGAACCCAATGAGAATAAAGCAATCTTCCACAGGTGCTCCAACACGCATTCACGCACTCACACACACTCACACACACACACTCACACACACACACACACACACAAACGCAACTATTAGGCTTCGTGTCGTGGACCACCACACACACACACACACACACACACACACACACACACACACACACACACACACACACACACACACACACACACACACACACACACACACACACACACACACACACACACACACAATGTGCATCTTGTAACGCAGTTAGTATATAAACACAAACCTTCAACAAACTGATAGCCGTTTAACTCTGATAAACGTTGAATCTCGTAGAATGAGATGAAAAAACATGAATAACAGGAAAGGATGTTATAAAGAAAATGAGATTTCCAGAAACCGTTAACACTCGGCAGTCTGCAGAGACGAGACTCAGAATCTTTTAAGTAACGATAAAAAAGTAAAATAAAAACAATAAAAGCTACAACGGCAATGCATTCCCGGCGGGAAAAAAAAAAGAAAGAACCATATCGCTGAAAGGAAAGGGGGCCTAGAATCTGCGACGCTTGCTGTTGGGGCCCTCAAAGTTCCCCCCAACTGGGGCCCCTCTGCCGAATCCTTGGACCCCTCCGACTGGAGGGCCTGCTTGCTGCTGCTGCTGCTGCTGCTGCTGCTGTGGGGACTCAACCCCTGGCCGGCCCCCTAGTGGCGCCCCTTGTGGATAGCGCTCATTGCGCTGTAGCGCCCATCAGCATCAGAATATGGGTGGGGCGGGGGCGGGGGCGGGGCAGGGCAGGGGGAGGAGTCGTGGGTTGTCGTGGACAAAGTGGAAGGACCGCACAACATTTCGCAGAGTTTGCCATACACAGGGTTCACGTTTGATCCACAAGTCGCCGTCCACAAGAGCGGGCGACGTCGAGCCGAGCGGGCGGACAAGGGAAGGGAGAAAGGAGTTGCCGTTAGTTCCCGGGCACATCATCTAATTTATTTGTAATACACGAGCGTTTCCCCCAAATTGAAAGTATGCTCTTCCATTTAGAGACCTACTATATATATATATATATTTAATTGGAAGAAATTTGAACATTGTGTAGTTTGGCGCCTAAACTACAGAAAAACAAAACGCCAAACCAAACACCAAAATGGAATACGAGCGCGACGTTCTTTCGCGCATACGTTACCATGGCTCCGTTTTCTGGCATCATTGGCGCTCCCATATTTCCGGCTCCATCCGGGCCTATGGCTCCACCCCTTGCACTCATGCCCATGCCCATCATTTGAGGGGGAACCTGGCCACTAGCGGCCCCAGCCGAGGCAGGATTAAAGCCATCTACGTGCAAAACAACGGAGCAGGGGTTGGTAACCAGAGTCGGTGGATAAACCGCCAATGTGTGTCCCTACTTACAGCACCTGCACAAAGGGCCTGTGGCGAATGCTAGCTAGCTTAAGCATCAATGTGCACCAAATGATATTTAACGTTGGCTTTTGGTGACTTGGTTGAATCACCTAATTATTGTACTATTTCAATATGGCAATTGCTGAATTAATATGTATTCAGCAATATTCATTAATTATATTAATTAGTAACTGACTGCATATACGTATGCCATTTAAGATTTGAAATGAATATGCATATCAGCATACCAAATCATTGTCTGGTCCATGAAATTGGACATTTTCAAAATGCATAATATTTAATTAATCATGTCTCAGACACAAATAGACCAAAGACTAATCAGCTGTACTGTATTAAAACAAAACCCTGCATTTTCTGGGCCTAAAAACAATGGAATTGCAACCAAAAGCCAACGTTAAGACAAAATTGTAACAATGTTGTATTGAAGTCATGGTGGAGATACCGAATAGAGATAATTGACAGATCCTGAAGATCCTGAATGAGATATTTGACAGATCGTGAATAGACAGTTCATGAAAGGATAAAGTTACGGAAGGAGCAGACAGAGGAGACGTGTGTTCACGGGGCATCCTCCGCATCGTTTGGCTAACTAAACCCAGGATTGCACATCAGCGTCGTTTACAAGCCGACAACTGGACTATGAGCATGGACCGCCATGAAGAACACAACCGCTAAGACTACGACCAAGTGGTACCCAGATCTAACAAACAAAAGCCCCACCAATACATCCACTATGGTATCCTTTGCGACCTACGGCATGCCATGGTTGTCAGGGGTCACGGATACGCAACACATTCGGCATTACGATGCATTCACTCGACAAACAAAATGGTGCCCGTGTTGCGTCACAAAAAGACATTTGTCTATCTTAAGCGGTCAACACATGATGAGCGTCCAGCAAAGCGTTGGGAGGCGAGGTTGGGCGTTCAGAATATAGCCGCCAGCCAATAGACGGGAGTTCAGCGCTTTTAACTCATGACACCATTGAAACATGGGAGTCCATGGAAACATGTATTTAGGACTAGAAATGAAGAAAGCCGCTGCCGTTTTAGAACATCAAACAAAGCAGCAATCTGATTGGACGCGCTTCGAGAGGTCAGCGGCAAGCGGGTCAAAGTTGAAATAGTTTGAACTTTGAGCTCAGCGTCAAGTTGTAGAAACCGAGCGGTCTGCTCCACCCACGGGCCAACGCTAGGCTCGGCTTCAACGCTCAACTCCATAGGAACACATTGGCAACGCTGGCAACCCAGACGCTGAAAGCTCATCATGTGCTGGCCACTTTAGGCTTTCACAGAAGTCATAAAGGGCCCCTATTTTAGCACCAGGTGTGAGGGTTGCTGAGCCATTATAAGCCATTTCAAAATCTATCCCTTTTGTGACGTCACAAGTGTCCAGATGGAGGGGGGATGGATTCCGAAATGTCTGGTAATGGCCCATCAACATCACACCGTTTAATATCATCAAGGCAATGAAAAATGCTGTCAATATACACAGCGTAATTATGCATTTTGCCATCTTAAAAACATGCATTAGAGTAGTAGTGATCAAGTGAAATAATAAGTTTAGGTACTTTAGGTACTTAACTCTGTGAAATGAATGGTCAATGTCTCTACTTGTCTAGTTATCATATGCACATTCATTTCTGCAGCTCTAATGAAATGCTCATCCTAAAACAATATTGGGGTAAATATGCATATTATAAAAGTATGCATAACAAAGTTGAAGTCCATCGACAATTTCTACATCAAATCTAAATCAAATGTGTTCTAAACACATAGAAATTCCAGTTAGCAAGGATCCTTTTAAGGTGAGCTGCAAATATAGACGGAAGACTAAAAGCCTACAATTTAAAGCAATACATTATTATCAGACAGACAATCTCAATGTTCTATCTATATAAAGTTCATTAAATCAAACGACTCGACATTTAACTAGTTACATAGAAAGTATTCTTCCAAATTCTACAACTTGATATTCTAAATCATTCTGGAACAAACGGATCAAGTTGCAATAGAGCGTAAGCATTTTTTTTTTTCTTCAAATATATTTTCCCTTGCACACAAAAACACTTTTCCAAGCACACCGTTCAATATTGCACTCACTCAAATCAAGTGTCGGGTGTCCTAGTGACACAAAAATCAATACAGCTAATGTGCCGACACTGCAGACCAATACAAATGACGAAATAAACAGCGCCTTTTGGACCAGTCTCGCTACCGACAAAAAAATATGAAGCCAAGACTGAGCCGACACTCACGGGCCACGGCTGGCCATGAAAACATTCAAGTTCACTGTGTACTCTGCAGCGTTCAGTAGGCACTGTGTGAATCCAGTACCCCTGTAGGCCTTTACCAGAGAGGAGTAGGGGCTGAAAACAGGTGTAGCAGATAATTAACATCATGAGATACACCTGTGTTCACCCCTATTACACCAAAGTCCCATTTCAAGGCTGCTCTATTACCACACAAGTTCTGTCCGATGGTAGCTGATGTGCAACCCTGAGTGTAGACAACGATTTTAATGGAAGGCCACGTGAACCTCCATGCAGTCCACTCCAGTTCTGGTCTCAATATGTCCCTGCCTGACAGAGGCTCCCCAGGCACTCACTGTATCAAGCTTTCAACATCAAGCCTGTCTTAAAGGTACACGGATAATTGAGAGCCCGAAAGAATTACAATTTTGGCACATTTTGGAAAATGCACCAAGAATAGGTAGGGTACCCACAAAAAATTTATATACAAGAAATAAAATCATCATCGGGGTCCAAGCGTTGACGTCTGCCGACATGATAGAATGAGAGCATGGGGGCCAGATAGTCTAGTTATGAAACCACCTCCACCACTACAGAACAGGACACAAACAGAACACACATTGTTCCCTATTAAATAGTAGCATCAAAATTGCATTTTTGCAATTGCATGCAGAAATGTTGCTAGACATTTGCAATTCTGCCATGTGGGCTACTTGAACAAGTTGGGATGTTAAAAGAAGTAGATGTAAAATATTAAAAACAGCAGTATGCAAACACTCGGTTATCTAACTTTAGTTATATCAGTAGAGACCACTCCCGTACCTCCCATATTAATGGCTCCACGAGGGCCCAGCTCACCCATTCTCATTTCCTGTTCCCTCTGTAAGAAGTGAAGAAGATACTTGAGAACTCCTTACCAGTAGGTCCTGCATCGATAGGTCTACAGCTCAACACTGGCAATTACTATACAATACTGATATTATATTGAATCATTACGTGAATTTGCTGGAAATTTGGACATTTCAACCAGTCAGCCATATCAACTAGAGCAGTGATTCTCAACTGGTGGGTCGCAGAGCATATGAATTAACTAATGTTTCAATGTTAATTCATGTTTCAATGGCTTACTATTTCATTGAGTTTAGCCCCAATTGTTGCAGCTTTTTAGATAGACAAAAAAATTCT
This sequence comes from Trachyrincus murrayi, assembly GCA_900323305.1. Taxonomy (NCBI): domain Eukaryota; kingdom Metazoa; phylum Chordata; class Actinopteri; order Gadiformes; family Macrouridae; genus Trachyrincus; species Trachyrincus murrayi. Next base: position 19,774 of record OOFB01002819.1, read on the forward strand.
GCTAACCTTAACCCTCTCTCAAAAAGTTTAATGCTAGTAGTAGCTAAATAAAATATGGGGAACTAAATGATGCATGCATTGTATTCTAAACAACAGATCAGGAACACAAGAACTAAGGATTATACATGTAGCAGGTAACACACACATTTATAAACATAGCGCGCACACACAATGGTGTAACACAGAAGACAATACAAGTGAAATAGTGAATGATTTGGCCTTCCTGGATTAAGACTGGTAGAATTTTTTTTTTTTTTAACAAATCCAACCCATTCATTTCACTTGTAAAATTATAACTCGGACTACTTGAAAGTTAGCAAATAGTGAAACAAAAAAAAAATAAAAGAACATGCGTGTACCCATCAGATATATTTGGCAGCAAGCTACATAAACTTTTGCACTTGATACGAAATATATATCTTTTAATACTTGAATATAAAATTCTAATGTCAAAACTAACTAAACTTACTAAGTTGAAATCAACAATTTTGTTCGAATAAAACTACCAATTGCAGGCTTCAAAATCTCACACACACACACACACACACACACACACACACACACACACACACACACACACACACACACACACACACACACACACACACACACACACACACACACACACACACACACACAAAATAATACAACAAAAACACATCCACAAGAACGATTGTGAGAATTCAAACACTAAAAACTATTTGGAGGAAAGACAAACAAAAATAATACAATTTGTTAAGTTCAAGGTTAAATAGAAATGACCATGGAGGGTCATTTTTCCCAGTTAAAGGAAAATGGTAAGGAAATATAGCTAAAAGGCATGATAGCTTCTGTAGGGATAGTTTTTATAAGCAATAGATGAATTGGTACAGCATATGCCTGGATGTGTGATCCAACTTTTGTATGAAGAGTGAGATTTGTAGCATCTCAAAGTCAAAGATTTGGACCCATAAACCTACAATCCGTAATGTATGCACTACCAGGTTGACGTTAATAACAGTGAACGTTTTTTTAAAGACAGCAAATATGTTTTCTTCTCCCCAATGAAATAGCAAAAAGCTCAGTTAATATACGCTATTAATATCAATTTTCACAGCATCTAGCAATATTAAACATTCTGGGCGATATCGGCCGATGTACGATGATAGATCGGTGCATCCCTAGTGGTTAGATCGAGGGTAGACCATCACAGGTTATTAAAAGGTGGTGAAACAACATTCATGGGTAAAAAGGTTGTTCACGTATTAATTAAGGATTGTAGGTTTAATTATGTAGCCCGCCCGCATAAAGCGAAAAAAGTTTAATATATTATCAGTAATTCCTGAAAGTTAAAAAAGTCTAAAATAAAAACCGATAACAGAAAAGATTTTAGCACTACATGCCTGGACCCCAAATGGAAAAACACAAAACCAAGAACACAAACTGTAACAATACGTTAACAATAAGTATTAAAATATATACACACAATATCAGTTTTAGAAATGTAAACAACTTATTTAGGTTCTACAAATGCATGCTTTGTTGAAAATTACTGAAAATTAACACTACGGAATAAGAGTCGGGTGCTATGGAGGATGAGGTGACGTCTGTATATGGAAATGTCAATGGCAATAATAAACTTCAATTAAAAGGAGAAAAAAAACATACAAAGTAGTAAATAAAGATAGTTAGTTAGTTAGTTACAGTTGAAATCCAACCGTACATGTTGGCACCATAATATTATATACTGGATGTTTACTGTAAGGCCATATCTCCTAAACGTTGTAATCATGTTTCTTATTCTGTAATTAAGTTTGTGTGGTCAGATGGACACTCCAGCAGGACCTCTCAACACAACAAAGGAATAGGAGAAAAGTTATTGCATATACACATGTAATACATAGCAATCTACAACATCAAAATTATACACATTTCCTGACAGACGTTATGCACAATTTACGTAAATTAACACAATAAGTTAATAATACAATTATAAAATCATAATTAAATTATATTCAACTCACCATTAATTTAATTCGAAACAGATATATCTCAAATACAAATATATCTCAAATATATATATATCTCAAATACAAATATAGCTTAAATACAAATATATCTCCATCACTATTTGGGAGCTTTAAATCCACTCCATAGTGTTACATTACATTATTAATAAATACTATATTCTTATATATTTTTTCTAGCATTATAGTTATTCCACAACATTAAATAGAAAGGTTTTTGTATTGCTGAAAACAAATAAGACTGGTAATAAGATCAAATATATATAATTTGTTAACAAGACTTATAAATGTATAAAGTACTAAATTAAAAGAACACAAGAAAGAGCTTCATCCAACACTATATTGCCTAACGTTCATCATACTAAGTAAGAAAATGGTCACTGCTCTTAAAAGGTGTAACCAATTATTAACAATACTTCAATTAACAAACCCCCAAATAATTTTGGGGGTTTGACCCCCAAAAACCCCAGACAAAAAGTCCTGGGTTTGAATTAACCCCAATGTCTACCTGCTTCTTAATGACATGCATCAACCCTGTTGATTGATGTTACCTGGGAACCCAACACTGCCAGTAACAATTAACCTAAAATACCATTGTCGATTCCGACGTGAAATGTTAAATACTTTAATTGTAGCATTAAGAGTTTTAAGGGTCATTATTTTGAAATGAGTTACTAATCATTACTTGGGTAGAATATTTTGTATTCGGACTGTATCTTACTTCAGTAATATGCAGTGATAGGTTTTCAATGTAGTGAGTCCCCGGGACTGTATATCTTTTGTATTATGTATATTTTTCTTAACTTTTTTTATATATATATTTTTGCCCTTATTCTGTGATGTTCTACGTATTGTGAGCTTGCCATGTCACAAGAATTTCACTGCCTAGAAATGACCCTGTGTTGTACTGTGCAAGTGATCAATAAAACACTGACACACAGATGGTCATTTGAGTGGGTCCCAGGGAAATTGATAATAAAATGAATAATACAATGAATTAATATTAATGTGTACATCCGTTTAGTGTGTAAAGGTGGAGCTGATATTAATGACCTTATATACTGCTGGGTAGTTAACCTAATATCATTTATTAGTAGATTTATATTAACAATCTAAACTTGCAAAGTAACAAAAGTTATTAAACAAATGTAGTGGAGTAAAAAGCACAATATTTGCCTCTGAGATGTAGTGGAGTAGAAGGATTTTAATGTTAGATGCTAGACACACGGGACTCATACAGTCTCCTGGGCAGGTATACACCGCTAGACACACGGGACTCATACCGGTGATCGCGTCTTTAGTTCACCCGACTCCTGGGCAGGTGTACACCGCTAGACACACGGGACTCATACTGGTGATCGCGTCTTTAGTTCACCCAACTCCTGGGCGGGTATACACCGCTAGACACACGGGACTCATACCGGTGATCGCGTCTTTAGTTCACCCGACTCCTGGGCAGGTGTACACCGCTAGACACACGGGACTCATACTGGTGATCGCGTCTTTAGTTCACCCAACTCCTGGGCGGGTATACACCGCTAGACACACGGGACTCATACCGGTGATCACGTCTTTAGTTCACCCATCTCCTGGGCAGGTAAACACCGCTAGACACACGGGACTCAGACTGGTGATCACGTCTTTAGTTCCCTGCGGTCCGTGTCACATAAAATGCAAATGGTGCCTTTAAAATGCACCCTGAACGCTGCTCTTTGTACTTAAATAGATATACTATTGTCTTATCATATGTATGGCATCGTGTCTTGTAGGTATAGAATGTGCCATTGTATTCTACATATGAATATGGTATTGTGATATTACCATAATGATGTATATCTATCAGGGCAGCTATATATTATTACATTTTCTTATTCAATGGATATATTTTTAAAGGTGTATATATACGTATATATAGAGAGAGATACTTAAGAGCTTCGCAATAAAAAAAAAAATTAAAAAAAAGGTATAGACAAGGCAAGATGAGATAAGAAAAAACACTAAAAACAAGGCGGGAGTTTTATTTATATTGATGTATTAATGTATAAAATGTTTGTCAAATGTCAATGTGTTCTCTAAACATGCTTGAAAAAAATACAGCCCCTCAAGAAAGCACACATATGGCCATCTGGAGAAGTGTGTGTGTATGTGTGTGTGAGTTGAAGCCAATGTATCCAATAGATACATGGACTAGCAGGGAGCATAAGGTAATAAAACTGGAACCTTTCACTGACATAAGACTTTAAAAGTGGCAGGTTTTCAATGTATTAAAGCTCAACATTTTACGGTAGGTGTGAATGTAACCGTGACCAACTTGGCCATGATGTATGTATGCATGTGTGTAAGAAGTACTCACGCCCTCAATAAAGTTAGGTTTGAATCCGTCCGGCTGCTCTCTGTGTCTCATCATCTCATCCTCTCTCCTGCGCCTCTCTTCCTCATGCCTATTGAAAGAAAACAACTCTGTTCATTACCGAAACAAAAATTAAACGATAGCTTTATAACGCTAACAAAGTTTAGAAACCACAAGTGATACAAAACTGACACAAAAAGACGGACCGGATATGAACACTGACCTCATCTCCATCTGCTTGCGTTTCTGCAACTCCTGGTTCCTCAGCTCCTCCAATCTCCTCAGCTCCTCCTGCCGTCTCATCAGATCTGGACAGGAGAGGGAGATGATCATCGTGATAATACCTTTTTCCATATTGCCCAGCCCCTGATAGACCTTTTCACAGAGGTGTCATTGTAGGACCAACACAGGTGTCGCTCCTAACACTAATTAAGGGTCTGCTACTTTTATGTACCAGGGGCACATGGTCCATGGTCCATGTATGATATCTTCATTCGTTTAGTCCACTACCCGTGTCCTGGTACGCGAAACGAGCAGCAGACTAGGGCTGAACAATGAACCGAAATATTATCGAAATCGCAATATGGCCAGGTGCAATATCCAAATCACACCCATCATTAGTGTTATGAGCGACACCCGTGTTTGTCCTACCATGACGCCTCTGTGAAAAGAGGGCATATTGGGAGAGATGGCGGCGGCATGCCTTGTCTCATCATCATGAGCTGGTGCTCGTGCTTGG
>OOFB01002819.1:29868-34614 GCA_900323305.1 Trachyrincus murrayi
CTGAGGGAAAACATCTACAAGCTAATTATTAGCCATGCGTTAGGAGCATTTTGGATTCCAAGAACAAGTTAAGATTAGTCAATAATAACTCATTGCATTGCACCAGTACAAAAATGATTGTTAGGCTACAGTTAATTATATTAGTTCATCCATTATTGTAATAATTTTTTCGGAAGTGCAAGCATCCACTTATGCAAAGCCAAATTACACATTATTTGTAATTTGTTTAGTTTAGGTTAATAGTTGGGTTTAGGCATTAGCTTACAGATGTTTAGTTAGAAGTTAGCATCGTGTTAAAATGGTTAAATTTTTAAGGTTGAGGTATTATGTTTGAGGTGGTTAAGGTGGTTATTAAGTTTAGGCACTAGTGGTAACATAATGAAGGTCATTATGTTATTAGGTATTAGGTTAGATATGGTTAAGGTTATTAGGTTAGATATGGTTAAGCATCTGGGCAGCACTGCCAGTACAGAAACCTTGGGAATCATCAGGCTGGTTGGTCTTTCTTTTCAACTGAACTGTTCTTCATAAATCAATCCGGTCAACATTAGTCTTTTCTTGATTCACAGTAGCACACACGAATGACCACCAAGTATCTCCTATGAAAGTCTTCCACCAGTTATCAGACATCTTGATCTCAGACATTACTTGCACATGCTCAGTGTGTGTGATGGTTGATGGTTGGTACCAGTACCAGAAATATGTAATTCTCTTCTGAATTCAATGTTTTGGCTTCTGAAACTACATTAAAAAAAATTATTTATGTGGTCTGTAATGTTCAATTATGTTCTCGAAAATTCCTACATGCATTCCTTGATACACAAATTGCTAACAGCTTCAGCCATTTTTGAAGAGGCTACAACTCTGTCGTCAAAATAAAAGCCAAATTTCCTACTTTTCCACCAGTCTAGTAGCTGACTGACCCGAGCAGCTATTAATTGAGAACGCCATAGCGAGCCGTGTTAGAAAAACTAAATCCAAATCTTTGCAATGAAGGAAGACACCAGCATCACACCATGACATATATGTCGTCGTTACTTCCTGGCTGTGTCGTAAAGTTGCAAAGTCGGAAAGACAAACGTTTCCGATAAAAATGTTGGTTTCTTGTCAATTCACATAGTTGTTATTATAAATAAGATCAACTTGGATTTCGCCAAAAAGTAACAACTGTATTTAAATGTGTAATTCTGTATAGTAGGTACCTGTATAGTAGGCCTATATATTAACCATCAAACCATGATATATATTTACATGTATATATATATACACACATATATATATACATATATATATATATACTGTATATATACATATATATATATGTGTATATGCATTACCCCAATGTAACTGCACAAAATGGTTGTGTAAACATTAGAAATAAACAGTGTCTGTGATACAGACACACACACACACACACACACACACGCACACGCACACGCGCACACACACACCTGTAAAGACTATCTCAGTATGGGACAGCTTTTTCGCACAGCACACCCTCTTCTGTCCGCCCATCTCTTCATTGACGCTGAGTAGGCTAGGTGTAAACGTGGCACAAATACAGTACATGAACCTCCAAGCTTTCCAACATGTGATCCACGTGAGCCTCGGTGAGCTCCTTTATCTCCTATGCAGGTGCAGCAAAGCTTGGCTCGGCATTTGACCCACAATGCACAGTTCTTTCATTACTGACAACCAAATATTGTACCTGCGCGCCATATGCAAAATGTCCCCACAACCACATTTCGACAAAAGTGTGCACAAGCTTACTTGGATAAGTGTGGATAACAGAACAGGGTGTCATGTGACACCTTGAGTGACTCCTCCTCTCCTCTATGATGTCATGCCCTGGCCCTACCAGACACGAATGAATACGGCCCTTCAGGAGCCTAGATATGACATCGCAGACGCTGAGACCGTGTATTTGAATGCACTCTACCAAGGATCCAGTCTGACAGCTCCTCCTGCTACGACCCACCACCGTCTATCCACCCTCCTCGTGGTTCATACAGACTCCCATGAGGAACTGAGAAGGAACTAGAAGGACTCAAGCTGGTCTTGGCACATCGGTGTGCATGTGAGCAACTGCATGTGCACGCTGAATGAGGGAATAGTGTAGAAGCCTGGGACGAGGCCCTTAAACTGAACGGGGACACATGTCTATGGAACACATGTGGAAATGTGTGCATGCATGTGTGAGTGGTTGTGAATGTGTGCATGTGCGTGTGTGTGTGCGTGTGCGTGCGTGTGCGTGTGTGCGTGTTACACCACCAGGTCGTCTGGTCGCCCACGGAAGCCGCTGACCCTGCTGGCCCGGCTCAGCCTCCGGACGTCCGTCGCCACGGCAGCTGGAGGGGGCCTGTGCATCTGCGCCCTGGTAACCACGGTGATGCCCCCTGGTGCGGCGCCACCCGCCGCCTCCTCATCCCACACGAGGTGGGGGGGGAGGGACGGTAGGGGTGGCGAGGGAGGCCCCTCCCCCCACCGGGGAGGCGCTGGACTTTTTCCACAATCAGAGGAGGACGAGGAAGAACTGCAGGGGGGCACAGACGCGAGCGCAGGGAGCTGGAAGGACGAGGGAGGCGGCGAGTCGTTCTTCTTCATCAGACCGCTGCCCTCCGACGCCGTGTTGTTCCAGTTCTGCTCCATCGCCGCCAGATGCCCGGGGGTACCCCCGCCGGTTACCCCGCTGTCGCTGCGCAGGAAATCTTCGTCGGGGTGGCTCTTCACCGGGGCCAGCGTAGCCTCCGCCGGCATGTCGGGGTTGAGGGCCAGGGCGAGCAGGCAGGAGTTCTGGACAGGCGAGTACCGGACCTGCTCCATCGTGCTCCCGCCGGTGTACGCCTGCAGACATTGATGCGCCGCGGGCGACGTGCCCTCGGGAATGGTCTCGGACTCGTCGGCCGAGCCGGAGTCGGCTACGAAGGCGTTGGTGACGCTCCGCTTGACCTTCTTCCAGCCCAGGTGGTACATCTCCAGCAGGTTGAGCAGCAGGGAGATGCAGGCTACGGCCAGCATGAAGATAATGAAGATTGTTTTCTCAGTAGGCCTGGAAAGAAAGAAAGAAAGAAAGTAAATAGTATTGTATTTTCAGGTGAAAATCAGGATGTATGAAGGCGTTATACAGTTGAAATACATTAAACTAAACACTAAAATCTAGTTTTATTTATCAAAGAAAACCACACTTCCTCGTATAAGTACACAATACGAGTAAGAATATAACAATATAGAATATAAAAAAGTCAATATTATTCCAGGGCACGGGTTGGGCAAAATAAATCAATCAATCGTGGCGTTCATCGGTTCTGACCTGGAGATGAAGCAGTCCACCGTGTTGGGGCACGGCCAGCGGCTGCATTTGTACAGCGGCTTGAGGCGGAAGCCGTAGAGCGAGTACTGGCCCAGGATGAAGCCCACCTCCAGCAGCGTCTTGAAGACGATGTTGAAGACGTAGGTCTTCAGCAGAGCCCCGCGGATGCGGATCTTCCCGTGCTGGTCGCGGATCGGCGGCTTCTCCTTTTTCCCGCCTCCGCTGCCGCCGATGGCGGCGCCCTGGCCGGCGGCGCCCTCCAGCCCCAGGAGCTCCTCGCTGCACCAGCCCGCCTTGCGGAGCTCCTCCTCCCGCTCGCGACGTTTCTCCTCCATGCGCACGATGTGCAGCACGTGGCCCAGGTAGATGAGCGTGGGCGTGGACACGAAGATGATCTGCAGGACCCAGAAGCGCACGTGGGAGATGGGGAAGGCCTGGTCGTAGCACACGTTCTCGCAACCGGGCTGCTGCGTGTTGCAGGTGAAGTCGGACTGCTCGTCGCCCCACACCTCCTCGGCCGCCGCCCCCAGGACCAGGATGCGGAAGATGAAGAGGACCGTCAGCCACACCTGAGTGGAGGGGGGGGGTTAGGTGTATTAGGTGTATTAGGTGTACAGTACTATTGGGTTTACAGTACTATTGGGTTTACATTACTATTGAGTCTACAGTACTATTAGGTTTACAGTACTATTGGGTTTACAGTACTATTGTAGCCTATTAATGGACAAGAACCTGGAACCGACATCATGATTGGTCCCAGAACACCAGAAACATTATAGTGTCACCACATTGTGAAAGGGATGTGTATTCAACCAAGCATCACAACGAGACTTTTGAATGTGTGTGTGTGTGTGTGTGTGTGAAAGAAACAACAATTCATTGACCTTGCCGATCACAGTGGAGTGTTCCTGGGCATTCTCCAGAAGGCGTCCCAGAAAGCTCCAGTCACCCATGCTTCAGACAACTTCTAGCCTGGGGAGAGAGAGAGGGGACCCTGGGGTGAATAGCACGACCTCACCCCCACCCCTCTACCACACATTTCTACCTCCATTTGTCCCACTCATTTCAAGAATTCAATGGTTTTGTGAATTGAACTTCATGTCACAGTTCTAAACAACATAGATGACATGATAAGATATCCATCTTCCAACAACTAATGACACTATTTCATAATAATATCCCAAAGATGGTATATTTAGTTGACTAGCTTAACCACAACTCAGGATTATTGCTATTATTACAGTATGACAAAAAACATACTCTGGCATCCATCTGTGTGTGTGTGTGTGTGTGTGTGTGTGTGTGTGTGTGTGTGTGTGTGTGTGCGTGTCATGCAGGCTGGCTGCTGGACAATGGCTGGCCATCTATAGCCAGTGAATGCGGGGATAACAGGTCCAACACGACATTTGTGTGTGTGTGTGTGTGTGTGTGTGTGT
>OOFB01002840.1:1286-22383 GCA_900323305.1 Trachyrincus murrayi
CAGCTTTTCTCAGGGTTAAGGGTAGGCCTCTGGAGCATGTAACATGATATCAGATAAATGTTGGCCAACTTTCTATGGGATTTATAGTTCCGGCAGTTTTAAGGAAATGTAGATGAACAGAGTGGACATGTTGGATAGATTCAGACGAACGGTGGTACAGCCACAACTGTAACAGGAATTTTTATTAGAGATTTTAATGGTAACTATTTCAGCAGGCTATGCAGGCTAAATGTAGTAACGTTGTTTTCGTGTCAAAAGTTTTCAGTCCTTTCAGCCTTTTCACATGAGCACACTGGATCACATCATAATCATAGCTTAGCATAGTTAGCTTTTTCAAGACCCTCCATTTCCATGCTTTTTCCCCGACTACACAACAATGCATTTTCAAATGTATCCACTTTGAAATCCACACAATTTTGGGTGGATGAAAACATAGTTTTAGTATGGATGGAAAAACAGAGAAAAAAAAGATGTGTTTTCAAATGAATCTGCATTAATGTGAACATGGCCATGGTCTATCTTTTTAAATTTGAAAACTTCACATTGATTTAAACATTGATAAATGTTCAAATATAGCTACTACCCAACATAAATACAAGTTTTGAAAGCTGAGAATGTTGCTTTGATGATGTTGGTGACACATATTTGGACATACAGTATATCTACACACAGAGACAAGAAAAATAACTATGTAAATCATAGGTGTTTCAAGCAATAGTGGACATTTCCTGGTTCAGAAAGTACAATTCCAGCCATGCTTTGGATCCACCCAGTTTCAGAGCCAAGTTGTGACTCGAGGTTGTCTAAATTAGCAATTCCAGATGGCTAAATAAAGTACTTTTACTTTCGGAAGTCCTACCGGTGCTTTTGAAAAAGGTTGTCAACATAAGTGTGGTTGTAGGAGATGCGGGGGTGGGAGTATTCTTTGAAATTCTGATGAGTAACCCCCCCCCCCTCCTTTTAGCATTAACACACACTTTCTTTCCAGCCAATCTACCATATGGTGAAATTTAAGTCCCCATCCTCTCTCTCTCTCTCTCTCTCTCTCTCTCTCTCTCTCTCTCTCTCTCTCTCTCTCTCTCTCTCTCTCTCTCACACACACACACACACATTAAAAAAAGCAAACTCAGACCCCCCCATGTTGTTTTTGTAGCGCCCTGCTGTTGAGCCTGCGTGGTGTTACCCGTTACCTCTCTGGTTCGGCTGTGGCTGGAGTGTGTGAAAGAGAGAGAGAGAAACTGACAAATGGGTCAGTGTATAAACCAGAACCATTCACAACTTAACACAATCACAACAAGGTACACTTACAAGACACCTTGTGTATCATACATTTTAGTTGAAAGTCACGCTCTTACCATACTTTAAAACAAAATAAACATAAAACACTGTCGGTACATCCTGTTGAACACAAAACCTGTGGGAAGGTGGAATGTGATGAGTGAATGCATCCTAGTGGGTATATTATTCACCTGTGAGAATGAGTGTGGAATGTATTATTCATATTAATGTGGGTTAGGGTTCACCCTAGTGCCATCTCCCCCTCTTTATACCGGCTATTCTAGCTCCAAACTAAATATTGAATTTGCAGTGTGTGATTCCCTTTGAATTTGTGAAATGTGACCTTTCTGCCACATTACACTCTAACTAATGGACTATCTGTTGTACTTCCCAGGGAGTGAAAGGTTGAAACACAAATGTATTTGTTCAAATATGACCATGGTAAAATGAATGTACTGCTACAACTGCAGGCGTGCATGTGTGATTCTCTAGCAGACTAATGTAACATCTGTGGCAACAACATCCGCAGGCACTACATTACATTACATGGAGTATTATGAGCCTCCCAATGAGTTACTATCTCAGAGCAAACAAACACTGTTCAGTGAGTGAACCATCGCTGCTAATGAATCAATCTAGCTCTCAAATAAGTCACTTCAATTCTAACCCCCAGGACACACACAAAAAAATATATTTTGTAGCCTATTACAGATGGCTTATGTCATTATTCATTTTACCATGAACCGTGTGGTCCGCATTCCTTTCCATGTACCCACCCACCCCTCACCCTCAACCTGTACTGGCCGTGTGTGTGTGTGTGTGTGTGTGTGGTAATGAGGCCAGTGCTTGTTAGTGGAGTACTAAGGGGGCCTTGCTCTGTACATGACTGAATGGCCCTCATCCTTCACCCCCCTCAGATACACACACACACACATGAAAATTTGGCCCTATCTTTATCTCTCTTTTCCCCACTCGCCCTCTGTACTTTTTATTTTTTACCCTACAAGTTTTATTTTTTCCTTCATGACCCTCTATTTTAATTGCCACATAATGATTTCATTTTCTTCCTTTGTTGTGTTCAAATTTGGAATGAATCTTTAATGATTTTTCCATTAAGTTTTTTGCGGAGCACTTTTCTCTATTTTTCTGGATGTTTTGCCCAGAAAGCAGACCAGGGGAAAACATAACTGCCTTGGCCCTGGTAATAAGGTCTCTTAAAGTGATGGACAACAGAAATCGGTCATTTATTTCTAATGCTATTAAGGGCTATCAAGGTGTTATTAAGCATCATGCACTTCTAACTATGTTATTAAGGTTTATCAAGGTGTGCATTAAGCATCACAAAATTATGTTTCATGAAATCCATTGCCATGTCATGTAATTTCAGTCTATCAATGTACCAAATCAGCTAGCAAAACTGTTCCTGGGTCCTACAGCTAACTGTACGTTGCTTATTGTGTCCTGAAAGGACTACACCTCTGGCATACCCTGGGTCCCTGCCAATCATTTTCATGGTATCAAGTTATACACTAACAGCAACATCTTACTAAAGTAATAGGCTGAAGATTCATAGCCTATGACTAGTAACCACAATCACTTGTCAACACATGTTTGTTTTTTGTAATTCAAACTAATTTGGAAAAAAATAAAATTATTAGCAAATAATCTTAATTTACCTGTCAGTTTACTCAACGGCTCCCTGTTGACATATTTTCACAAGTCAAGGTTTTGTTTTTATTACAACTCTCGGATTTTCATCTCTTGTTTTCTTAGTTTTTTTGATATTGTATGCGACTGTGCAAACTCTTCTCCTTAGTCCCTCACACACGTCCAGCAGATGTTCACATGAAACACACACAGATATATAAATACTAAATCAAGCCAATATGCGGCACACATGCCAGAGGCCTGCTGTTCTGTAGAGCATTAAAGACAGAGATGGAATCCACAGTCTTTGGTGGTGACCGCTTGAGATAATGGCAAACAGTGAGGAAAAGCACAAGAGGAGTGCACACACACACACACACACACACACACACACACACACACACACACTGAATCTCAGCCATAAATACCTGGACAAATCAGTATGTCTCACTAAATAACGCAAATAGAAACACAGATTTACTCAATAAAATGATTTGCACATTCACATAGGCACACAGAGAAAACACTAAAGGCAACTCAAGTGAACTAAAACGCTGAGGGAAGACACCCATATTCGCCCATTGAAGGGTTTTCTGTCTGCCAGATTGCCAAATGCAATACACATTCAGACACACAGACACAATGGAATTCATGGCTTTTTTGTAGCTGGCTTTTTTGTAGCATGTTTGTAAAACATGCTCATTATACCCCAGCCAGTGAATGTTCTAGTGGTGAGCGGTGTGCATTATGTAAGGAATGAACCACCACGGGCTGAAAATAATACGGGATAGTCCGGAGTGGTTTATTCCATTTATGCTGCAATTTCTAATAATGATGAGATATGAGTTACTTTCATCTATAACGTTGTTGTTTTTTTATCAACTTAATCAGCTGAAATTAAAATATTGTTCCACTGCGTATTGAGCATATTGTTTTAGCATTTTAGCAAAAAAGTTACAGCGAACATCTGGTCGATAGTTGTATTTGACCGTTGTTGTTAATGTTGGATTTTTTGTGCATTGGTTTGGAACTGTTAATAGGCACACGTGTCCCGTTATTGGTTATCAAGTATTCAACAACACTGTGGTATAACTGAAATTATACCACAGCGTTGTTGGTATTCAACAACATTGATTCTGATTGGTCGATAACGTTCCAAGGGCGTGCATTGTTTTTCAATAATAGTGCAAGCTGAAAGTTTATATGTTGAGACAGAGGGGGGGGGGGGGGTCAGAGTTTGAGTGAAAATGGAAATGCCCTCATTGTTTTTTCTCCGAGATGCTGCTGGTGATGACATTGGTTACCATGGTGACGGGGTGGGCTTGTTGGCGACAGTAAGAGAGAAGCTCCTCCCCCGCAGCGGCAGGACAACTTTACGCTCACCTCATGATGTCACCGCGATGGACGGAGACGGAGGGGGAGAGGGGTGCGGTGAGAGGGTGAACATGACATGGGGGGGTGGAGTTCCAAGATGTTCTCCTCTGGTGTTATGTGGAGCATGGCTCTAGAGGTCACTGGTTAGTCAGGCACATCTAAACTAACCTTGCTCCGTTTCTCAGCCTCCAATACCTTGGCATTGGCTGCTTCCTCCTTCCTTTTCCTTTTCTCCTGTGCATGCAGAACAGGTCTTTAGGGTCATGCCACAGCACAACTAGGGTGTACTGAGTAGCAACACAATCTCAAGGAACTCATCAAGAAATCACGTTAGCACTAGCACTAGTATGGGGTACCAGAGCTAGCACTGTGCTCAGCAGAGACTTGTGGTCGCATTCTATTGCATGGTGAATGCTAAAGTAGCGGCAGTTAACACTAAATGAATATGCAATGGATATAATGTGTTTAATTAATTACATTAATTTAGATCAGTTGACTTTAATCATTTGATCTTGATTACATTGTTTCATAGCAGAAGGGATAAAAAAAAAAAAAGATAAACAGTTCATAATCAAACATAAATTTAATGTTTGATATATGCCTGATAGATTTTAGCTTTTTAAACAAAGTAATTGGGAAGGGTTTCATAAAAAGGTCCAACACAGCCAGTGGCTTAGCTGATAATGTCAAACTTAACATATTCTATAATTGTGCAGTCATTATTTCCTTGATTAATGCTAAAAAGACAAAATGGCTGCAGTGCTTCTGAAATGTCTTATCGTGTCCGTGGTACATAGTAAACCCGTTGGCCTCATTATAATAATACATGTTTAGAATCCATTATGGTCTGACGAATGGCCTATTTTGCAATAAATCGGATTTCTGAACAATCCTTTGAAGAGCGGAAATGTTCTAACTTAAGGACCCACCTCCAGAATGTTCAAACTTAAGGACCCACCTCCAGAATGTTCTAACTTAAGGACCCACCTCCAGAATGTGCTGAGCACGGAGTTCTTTCTCCACCCGAATCTGCTGAATACGCTTCATCTTCTCCTGCAGAGACACCATGAGACACCAGGAGACACCGTGAGACATCGTGAGACACCAGGAGACACCGTGAGACACCGCGAGACATCGCAAGACATCGCAAGACACCAGGAGACACCGTGAGACATCATGAGACACCAGGAGATACAGTGAGACATCATGAGACACCGTGAGAATCAAATGAATCAACTCTGCACAAGTCATGTAACAGAAAAAAGAGGTGGCATGTGTGTGTGTGTCTGGCTGTGTGTGTGTGCATGTGTGTGTTTCTGACTGTGTGTGTGTGTGTGTGTGTGTGCACGCTTGTGTGTGTTCAGTGTGTGACCTGGTGTTCAGTGCAGAAGAGAAATGGTAAGCATCTTTAATCTTTGTATTTCAGAAGAGCATCAAGCTGTGATATATATACACATATATACTGTATATATATATATATATATATACATAAACATCACAGCAGGACATGACACACAGGAAGTGAAACCCTCACCTGCTGCTTCTGAAGTTTCATCTCCTCCTTTTTTTTCCGCCTCTCCTCGGCAGCCATGATTGCTGGAAGACAAATGAGGCTTGACGTGTCCACTAGGGGTTTTGCTAAATGAGATGGGTCCACTGCAGTATGACCTAAAACAGTGAAGCCTGCTGACCAGGGGCCTGTTTCAAGTAGCAGGTTAGGATATGTTTAAGCTTAAACCTGAACTCTGACTCAAGCGAGCGCTTCCCTGCACTCGGGATTTTGGGTTTCAGAACAGCTGATCTCAATCTCGAGGAACGAGTTCACTCGATCTCGGATAGGTTGACCCTGAAAAATACGCGTTCATAACAGGCTTCAAAAGGCCATCATCTATCACACCCTGAAAATGTGATCCATCAGGGAATGCCCAAGCCGTCGTTGCTATGTCAGTGCTTTTATTGGTTGAAGCCAGTCGGTTCATTACTATGTCACCATGGAAAGGCTCTGAGACTAGTTGAAGCCTAGTGGGTTCATTACTACATCACCATGGAAAGGCTCTGAGACTAGTTGAAGCCTAGTGGGTTCATTACTACGTCACCATGGAAAGGCTCTGAGATTAGTTAAAGCCATCTAACGTTCACCAGACAGTTTTTTTATTGGTCATAAAAATAACAAAACCCATTATAGGCCTAAAAGGAGGCCTATATTAATCTATTTATTTAGTATTATATTATATTATTTATTAGTATTATAGGCCTAAAAGGAGGCCTGTATTTATCTATTTATTTAGTATTATATTAGTATTATATTATATTATTTATTAGTATTATAGGCCTAAAAGGAGGCCTATATTAATCTATTTATTTTTTAATAAAGGTCAAGCTGTAGTTTACTAGTTTACTACTGTAGTGACATACTTTGAACACACATCAATTGAATAATTTGCATTACAAAACAATGCTAATAAAGTTGACTCCGGTGGAGACCACCGGAGATTATAAAATAGCCTATAAAAATAGCCTACTATAGCGCGGCTCGGCTATGGTACCACCAGACCCATTGGTACCGCTAGACCACGCGGCTCGGCTACAGTACCGCCAGACCCATTGGTACCGCTAGACCCCGCGGCTCGGCCGTCTGTACCAGGTTCGCTCCAGGTTAGGCTCACAGCATGAGTCGCCATGGTAACTGAACTGAGATTAGTCTAAGCTTGGTATCTGAAACCGAAAATTCTGCCTTTCCCTGACTTATAACATATCCGGTTAACCTGGAAACCTAACTTCTTGAAATAGGGCCCAGGTTAATAATAATAATGATAATAATAATAATAATGATAATAATGATAATAATGATAATAATGATAATAATAATGATAACAATACTAATAAAACTAATAATACTACTAATAATAATAATAATAATAGGTGCCTAACCCCTACCTTGTTGTCTCCTAGCCTCCTTGACGGCTCGCGCCATCGCCTGCTTCTCCAGCTTCCTAATCAGTTTGATCTGAGTCGCCTGACGAGCAATTTCTGCAACAGGACCAACGAGCAAGCTTAGAAGTCAGACCGAAGACCCTATGGTCATGCTTCTTTGGTCTTCTAGTTTGTTCTATGATGTGTTCCCTGGTCTTCTAGTTTGTTCTATGATGCGTATCCTGGTCTTCTAGTTTGTTCTATGATGCGTATCCTGGTCTTCTAGTTTGTTTTATGTGTACCCTGGTCTTCTAGTTTGTTCTATGATGCGTATCCTGGTCTTCTAGTTTGTTCTATGATGCGTATCCTGGTCTTCTAGTTTGTTCTATGATGTGTATCCTGGTCTTCTAGTTTGTTCTATGATGTGTATCCTGGTCTTCCAGTTTGTTCTATGATGCGTACCCTGGGCTTCTAGTTTGCGTAGCAGTTTGACACCGTTGGAGTCATGGATGTTGTTCTCCCCGTGGCCGGGGGGCAGGTCCTCCCTGCCATTCACCCCACAGCTGTCCGCCCCCTGCTGGGACGCTGGCGGCGGGTCACTCCTGCCCTGGCGACTGCGCCTCCCGTCCATGGCTATGATGCACGGAGCGATCTGCTCCTCCTTCAGCAGGAACCAGCGTAAACCCTGGGGCCACAGGAACAAAACACGGAAACAACTTCAGAGGGGTTAGGGTTAGGGTTAGAGGTCAAAGGTACAATACATAAGTTACAATGGGCTTGACATTATACTTAGTGATTCATAGGATATTAGATTATTATTCCACAGCCAATACTCATTGATTGTTCATAAATAAGATGATCCTCTGGTACCTCTGGTCCATCCCTCACGTCATAGAAGTCCCCCACTTTCATTTTTGTGCTGAAGCTAAAGTTGTCTCGTGTGATCTCCGTTATGCCGTTCCTAGATAAGTACTAAAACAAAAGAAGAAGCAAACAGACCAATTTAACTGTGATCATCACAATAATGCAGTACAGTATTGAAGTACTGTGGTATCTACACAATACTGCAGTACAGTAATGAAGAACTGTTGTATCTACACAATACTGCAGTGCAGTATTGAAGTACTGTGGTATAGACACAATGCTGCAGTACAGTATTGAAGTACTGTGGTATCTACATAGTGGTTCTCGCACCTTCATGACGTCTGGATACTGGCGGAGCTTCTTGCCACATGGAGCGTAGTAGGACACCTCTCCCTGCAGACGGCCGCCCATGACCCGGACACGAGTCTCCCGCTGCCACCTGGGAACACCAGGACACACCCTGTCACAATCTGTCACACCCAGGTCACACCCCGGGACACACCCAGGTCACACCCAGGTCACACCCTGTCACACCCTGGGACATACACAGGTCACATTCCGGGACACACCCCGGGACACACCCAGGTTACACCCTGTCACACCCAGGTCACACCCAGGTCACTCGCGGTCAAACCCAGGACACACCCAGGTCACAACCCGGGACAAACCCTGTCACACCCAGGTCACACCTACGAAGAAGCAGCACAATCGCCACTAAAACCCCTCAAATGACATCCCTCTCTGGAGAGAGAGAGAGAGAGAGAGACAGAGAGAGAGACAGAGACAGTGAGAGACAGAGAGAGACAGAGACAGTGAGAGACAGCGAGAGACAGGGAGAGAGAGAGACAGAGACAAAGAGAGAGATAGAGAGAGAGAGAGAGAGAGAGAGAGAGAGAGAGAGAGAGAGAGAGAGAGAGAGAGAAAGAGAGAGAGAAGAGACAAAGAGAGAGAGAGCGAGAGAGAGAGAGACAGAGACAGAGAGAGAGAGAGAGAGAGTGAGAGAGAGACACAGAGAGAGAGAGAGACAGAGAGAGAGACAGAGAGATGGGGGGGTGGGCTCTTTCCTCCATGAGTCTACTGATGAGAAACATCCCCCAGCAGATGAGAGACGTTCTGATCCATCAGATGGAGAGCCCTTTCTGGGGGGAGGCAGCCGCTAATGTTGCATGTCCGGTCCAGGCTGGATGTGATTAACCCCTCGGATCCCAGTGCCCAGCGCCTCATTTCCTGCCCACTGTGCCTTGCTGGTTGTGGGGTAGCAGGGTAGACAGACTAGCCCCACAGTAAACAGCAGCGATATTCCAGACAGCTACTATTATTGTGGATTATCATAATGTGTCAACAAGTCAGATCAAGTGGTGGAGCAACTCACTATTCAGTAGCCTCACACCACAACTCACTATTCAGTAGCCTCACACCACAACTCACTATTCAGCAGCATTCACACCACACCTCACTATTCAGCAGCGTTGACACCACAACTCACTATTCAGCAGCATTCACACCTCACTATTCAGCAGCATGGATATAGGTGGTCCGTTTTGTTCTAAACACGAGGACACAAGCGTGATGTTGTGTTTATGTGTGTCTTACCCAAACTGAAGAGGTACTCTCAGAACCTGCTCGTCCGTCACCCTCCTCCTCTTGCCGGGTCCTGGAGAGAAACAGCAGACATGACTCACTGCTCTGGCCAGCTCTAAAGAGACATAAAGACCCAAACCCTGTTCTCAAAAAAACACAATCTGTATGTAGGCAGCTTAAGAGATATTCTTCAAGATAATCATGAAGCTACCTTCATCTCACTTAAGTTTTCCTTTATGGTTGAACAGTTGTTTTACAGGATGAATAGATTGCTAGCAGCTAGCCATCTAGCTAGCAGCCAGCCAGCTAGTAGAGTGGACGACGCATCTTCCATTAAGTGCATTCTTTCACTTCTCTACTAAGAAAGGCGTTTGTCATTTATATTTTTTACATTCCCCTGGAGCAACTCAGGGTTAAGTACCTTGCTCAGGGATACAATGGTGGCAGACCCGGGAATCGAACCCATGACACTCCGGTGTTCCGTCTGGAAGCACTGTTCCTTACACACTAGGCTACCACCACCCATTAATTAGTATCAGGTTATACAGGCTCAGCAGCCTGGTCACCGAGCTCATCAAAAGATAAGATAATATATATATATATAAGACATACTAGGGTATGGAATATATACTGTATATATATATAAGATATACTAGGTTATAGAATATATATATATATATATATACATAAGATATACTAGGATATGGAACCACTGAGTATGGACACAGTATCTTCTCCAGCTGGAGACGCGAGCTCAGAGCTCAGATCGCCAAATAAACAGAAGAACGGAGGAGAGACAGGCTGCCCTGACCCTGTTGGATGATCGTATATAAGTAAGATACTTACTAGTACTACGTAATAGTACTATGTAATAGTACTACGTAATAGTACTATGTAATAGTACTACAGTACTAGTACTACGTAATAGTACTATGGTACTAGTACTACATAATAGTACTACGGTACCTGCACATCTTTCCTCGTTTTGTATTTTTGTATATATTTGTAATTAAAATGATTCCTCCAGACCAGACACATCCCCTGCATGGTTAACTCCACTTAAAGGCATTCTGGTCAGAGATAGGTCTTGTTGTTGTTTAGTTACCGGGGGGTGTGGAGGAGGAGGGGGGTGTGCTGTAGGTCAGAGCCCCAGCAGGGGACGCTGTGGCTGGGTTCTCCAGGCCCCGGCTGAGCAGGCCATGGGGCTTGATGAGCTGAAGGTTGAGGGGGGAGAAGCTGCCGGAGAGACCGATGGAGAAGGAGGAGGCGGAGGAGTTGGACGGAGAGAACAGGGTCTTGGTCAGTTTGGGAGGGGTTATCTCCGTCTCCGTCCCCTCGCGGTCCTTGGGGTCGTCCTCGGAGCTGTCCGAGTCGCTCTCCAGATTGCTCTCTGACTCTGTGGGGAGAGAAGGGAGAGAAGGGAGAGCGGGGGGAAGGCAGGAGATGAATCAACATGGTCGCATTAGAATTCCCCTCACAACTGAGCCCTGCATAAATCTCATAATCCCTCTTGAAGAAACCGCTTCCGAACGCCGTGGATCTGTAATAACATATCAGCACTGCGGCGCAGCTAAAGAAGTTTTCTAAACCGACCCGACAGGCTGCCGTCCAGATCTTCGTCGTCGTTGTCCTCGTCATCCTCCCCCATGGAGTCGTTGGAGTCCTTGCTGCTGGTGATGTCCGACTCCGTCAAATCCATGGGAACCGACAGGCCGGTCTTGGTGAAGCTCTTCGGGGCGTGGAGAGACTCGGGAACAGAGCTATTCCCGGGTCTGCCGGCGGCGGATGAGGTAGAGGCTTTGGGCGTGGCCGAGGATGATCTAAGTGAGGGCCTCTTGGCCCCGGTGCTCAGGTTCACCGGCAGATGGAGGGAGTCCGTGCGGGGCCTGGTGATGAGGGCCAGGGGAGCGTCCTGGACGTCCTGCGTGGCGGCGGTGCGGGGTGGGACTCCGTTGGTCTGCTGACTCAGAAACAGGTTGGAGGGGCTCCTGTGGGAGGGGGGGGGCTCCTCGCAGGGCGTGGTGGGCGGCAGAGGAGACCACTTTCTCAGACTTTTGTTGGAGTCCGGGAGCTCTGGCGGAGAGAACGCCTGCTGGAAGGAATCCTGGGGGAGGAAGGGTTGAATGGAATGGCACAAAAGAAAAAGAAAAGCGAAATTACATGGAAATAATGACCCTGTTGGCTCATGTTTCACCACGATGCGCCTTGCTGTGCATGCTGGGACGGGGTGTAATACGCCCTGCGCTGGGACTGTGCTCGGGTTGACAAAACAAAGAAGAGCTCTCTCCTGTCAACTGAAAGCTGCCCAGAAAACATTTCAAATCATTCAGCTTATTGCTGCCGTCTGGTTAGCTGTCATCCCAGGACAATCAGAAGCATCACCATATTAATCATACGTTCAGAAAGATTATAAACCACCACAATATGACCACAGCTCAACATAGTGACAACAATCAACTGCTTTAAAAGAGGCAAAGAGGCGTGTTTTAATGTTAATAGCAGACATCCCAGAGCATCACTCAGGTGTTTCATAATGCCCGTCACTTCATGTGCAGGCCAAGGTTGATTATCGTCTTTAGACCTTTAATCTCCAGTTGACCTCAGTGACCTTTCTCTAATCGTAACGATAGAAACAATGATGGTTAACGATGAAGAGCAGTATGGTCAAGGAACTTTACTGACCTCTGGTTGATACTGTCCATAAACATATCAAGGTTTCCTTACCTGCTGCACTTTAAACGTGTATAGTGAAGCTTCATTGAGGACAGCTCTGCTGCCCACCCTGGGGTGCTCAGTGAGCTGGGTGTGCTTGGGCGAGGGCGTCAGAGTCCTGGGTCTGTGTGAGGGGGAGAGGGCGGGGGGCTTGGGCGAGGAGCAGAGGGACGGTTTGGGGGAGGAACATAGGGGGAGGGGAGGCGCTGGGGAGGAGGTGACCAAGCGAGGCGTCGGTGAAGGGGGGTAAGACAGGGGCCTGGGTGAGGAGGACGGGGGGTAAGACGGGGGCCTGGGCGAGGAGGACGGGGGGTAAGACGGGGGCCTGGGTGAGGAGGACGGGGGGTAAGATGGCGGCCTGGGCAAGGAGGACGGGGGGTAAGACGGGGGCCTGGGCGAGGAGGATGGGGGGAAGTGTTTGGGCGAGGAGGAGAAGGAGGAGGAGAGGGAGGAGCAGTGAGCAGGCGGTGGTCTGGAAGAGGGCCAGGGGGCCACGGTGGTGGCCTCTCTGTGGGGGTGGGGAGCCACGGCCGGAGGCTTGTGACCGGCTGCCGAGCCGGTGGCCTGGATAACACTGGTGTGCTGCTTCACCCCCTCCTGCTCCTCCTCTCTGGGCCGGGGGCTGTGGAAGAGCCCTGCGGTGGGGAGGTAGGATGAAGAAGACCTCTTTCTGTCACATGCCTCCTCTCCTTCAGACGCTCTCTTTCTTTTGTTCTCTGTGGCCGCGGGTGTCAACCCCCGAGTGGGTGCCAGCCCCCGAGTGGGTGGCTGAGGAAGAGGAGGACAGGGTGTCATGTCAGCTCTTTTCTAACACCATCCCCACAGTGGGGGGTTTGTCCTCCTGACTGCCTCCCACTACCAGCACCACGGCAGCTTCTAGAAACACTACGTCATAACTTAACACTTAACACTCACAACAGTGGTCAAAGTCATCCCATTGTGTCTCCTGAACATGAACACACACACACACACACACGAAAGAGAGCAACACACACACACGAGAGAGAGAGCAACACACACACACACGAGAGAGAGCAACACACACACACACACACAAGAGAGAGCAACACACCTTCGTCCCTCGCCCGTCCTCTGAGTCTTCACTGTCACTGGACGGCTCTCCATCCTCTTCGTCGTCGTCTTCGTCGCCCAGGTCGCTGCTGCTCTCGTCGCCGTCGCTGCAGCTGTCAGAGGAAGAACCTGATTGGCTGCCGCTGATGCTGGAGCTCTCCGGTGGCGTCCGGTTGAACTTCTACAAGACAACAAAACAAACAAAACAATACAAAGTTATTTACTCTCTGGAGATAAACGTGACGGAGGGCAGTGACATCACAGACAGGTTAAGAGGCCTTTCATTGTACAAATGAAATGAATGAAAGAATCAGTGATGGATGTGTGAACATCGGAGTGTAACATATTGTAACATAGTGTAACATATTGTAACATATTGTAACATATTGTAACTTATTGACCGGGTCGTGATGCTGCACTTGCGCCCCCTGGCTGCTGCTCTTGTGGCCTCTGCTGCTGCTGCTGCTGTTGTTGTTGTTGTTGTTGGCTCTGGTTTTCTCCAAGGGCTTCTTGGCATGAGCTGGAGCACGGTGAGCAGCGCCAGCCCCGGCCGGAGAGGAGAGTGAGCTCCCGTTCACGGCTCTTTTAGCTCCTGGGGAACATGGAGGGATAACTATATATGGTATTCTATTAGTAATGTTAGTAATATTTGAAAAAAAGAAGAAGCCTTTGATATGAATGATGATTCATGATTTTTTTTTTTCAGTCCAAGGAGTTGGAAAAATAATAAAAATGTCATTACGTTAGCGGTTCGGTTTTAACGGTATAATATACGAATACAAATTAAAACACCTGCTTACAAGCAGATTTATGCACGTCTCTGTATCGCCTCTGGGGGTCAATTATACATATTACTACTGTCTGGAGGACACGAGCGCATTGGCATGGTTCCAGGAGCTCCTACCGTACCATTCGCAGCAGTGGAGGAGCAGCGGCCGTTCTTGCCGGGCTGGACCTGGAAGTGTGCGGCGTGGTGGTTCTGGAAGGGGGGTGGGAACAGGGGGGGCAGTGCCAAGAGAGGGTGGAAGAGGGCTGCGGCCGCCGCAGTGTTGGGTCCGCGGGCCTCTGACGCCCGCCACCAGTCTGGAGATCAGCACAACACACCTCATCCTTCAGTTCTACTGATGATCTGTGATTTGTTGAGATAATTCTGCGGTTCAGTTCTGCCCATAACTGTGTTTTAAGGGTTTGTTTTTAATTTTGCCTTTGAACCCCAGATCTGGTGCAGATGAACATTCCACAGACCCTCATCTCATCTCTTTATTTCCAGACGTGAGTGTAGTTCAAAACAGATTTCCTGTGATCTCATCCTGCAGATCTGTGTCCCTTCATGCATGGAGGCGTCTCCCAGCTGCAACAACACAGGCCTACCCACAGCAGCGCAGCTCCAGGAAGAGCATCTGCCATCTGAAATGGAGTCTATTATTTTTTCTCTCCTGTAATTCCATTGAGAGCGTTCACCGCCATTTGTTATTTAACACGCAGAGTGCTACAGTCAGCGGAAGCAAAGCACCGACATCTGTTATACAGCAAGTCTTTCACGGTCCCTGAGAGCAGGGAAGCTGCTTCAACAAGGACCACCACCACCACCAGGATGTTTGAGCCACGTGGAGTACAGGACCACAGCCCCCATATCCCCTGATATGTGAAGACATAGTGACTGAGCCCTGGGTACAAACTGGAAAGCTGAAGAAACATTTAACGTTGTCATAGAAGAAACTCATCTTTTCCGGTAGTTAGCTCAAACACAGGATGATATCAAGTACCTGAGGAAGTATCTAATCCTAAGGAAACGAGGGAAGAAAAAAAAAGCTACTTCAAATCCATTCCTGGGTACCTGTGTGTGTGTGTGTGGGGGGGGGGGCTCACCTGGAAAGGTACCAAGCCGTGGATGAGACACCAGCGCTGCAGACATGCCCAGAGTTCCCAGGCCTCCGAACTCAGAGCGTCCCGAGCCGGCGGTGGAGAACAGGCCGAACGCGGGGTGGCTTACGAGTGGGAAGGCGCTGGAGACGCCAGACATGTTCCGGAACAAATGTCCTGGTGGTGAAGACACGGTACAGGTTGGAGCAGGTCCATGCTGTACTGAGAACAGCTAAATACCAACGATGAATAATTCATTTCCCTTACAACCGCACACATAGTCTGTTCTTATTGGATCTCCTGTGACAGCGGGTTGTAGGTGTGATGCATTTAGAGAAGAGAAATAAACACGGAGGCTGAGAGTCGGATGTGTTCAAACATGCTTGAGGAAAAACAAGCAGCTCAGGAAGTTTGGGTTATATACATAGTCTCCGTTCACAGAAGCCTTCAGAAGTGATTTAGGGGGACTCTTATTGTTAAGGATGTACAATAGAAACAATGTACAATGTTTAAAAAAATGAAGTGTAAGACACAACAAAAATACACAACAGTAGGATTTTATTATATCAATGTGTTTGTGTTATTTCAATGGACATAATCCCAGCCACAAACAAAGTGTTACTGTATAATGTATAATCTTGTATAATGGCAAGATAAAAACAATGCAGTCTGAGAGTTTGTTTGGGACTCGACTTTCACTATCAACACTCCCGAGGTGTAGACTAATGCATTCTCCTCCGGGCGACAGGACATATATTAAGCACATTCTGAGGGCACACACCAAAACTTTCACAAACAGCTTGTCTAAGCAGTTCTCATTTGACGCATGTGTGTCAGGTGATTCACGGTGCCACAAAACCTGCCTCTTGAGAGATTAATCACTGCTCCACTAAACATCCAGACAGTCCCGAATGCAAGAAATAAGAAGGCTCTTCATAGGATGTGGATTCCAGAGGCCTGTGATAAAGTAGGCTACCTACTAGTCCTGCTGCAGATGGCTCTGGCTTGTGGACCCATCTCATTTAAAGCAAGTGACCTCATCTCTTATTTTTTAAGATATAACTAAAGTCATGAAGTATCATATAATTATAGGGCTACATCTAAGTTCTCTACTGTAGCCACATGTTGAACAACAATCATACTGGATCACATGGGGTCCACCATTTACCAGAAAATGTCCTAGAAAATAACGATGGACAGAAAATGATCAAGAGCAACTTAGTGATTATATTGACAATTTCAGAAGCCTTTTGTATTCCGGGATTTTTTTTTTTGGATAATTTTATTGCTTGGTCTCCAAGAACAATATTACCAACCTCCTGATTCAGACTTCACCTTCTCAGTTGACGTTTCACTCCACCTTCGCTCCCCTCCACAGTATCAGTAAGTCACGGAGAACAGTGAAATCTATTTTAACCATTTTTCTTCCAACACAAGTCATCTCTCTGAGAGCCATTTGAAATCCTGATGGTGCTCTTACTGTATTAAATACCCTCCGAGATGTACAAGGAGAAAATCCCTTACTTAGATGAATTGATCTAGTGAGTGTAGTTAGTGTATGGAAGCTTCAGCGTAATTCAGTTAAAAACTGTTTTTTTAGCCAGCGCTGGCGTGTGATATCCGTCCCATGCATTTTACACGGATAAGGAAACTAAATAAAAGAACTCGATTGACTTGATTCTCAAAGCTGCATCGTGACTCCAGAGGTGCCACTGCTCTCCCGGCACTTAATTCAGCGTCCAAAATAAATGATCTGGAAAATCTCAGTTTGGTGTGGGGGTCTGAAGATATGAATAATTCATGAGAATGTCTCTAGTGTGTTCATCATTGTAACAGCATGACAAAAAAAACACTTTTTTTTGGAAGCATTTCTTATCACCAACCCCCCTTATAAAAACCCCACACAAATCACAGTGTGACCATTTGCATGTTATTTCCTAGTCAGGGGTGAGCTGACAGCTTATGCATCACTACTGCATAATAGCTTTGACCACAATTAGTATGCAGAGAAAACAAGAGGATGTCCGCGGCTGCATGTGTTCGCCGAGCGATGACAGACGCATCAGAATCAGGCGGCTAAACTGAAGCTAAAGGTTGTCACCAGACGTCCTCCGGGTCGCTCTGCCTTCTTCATTGTTGGCGCTCATTAATTCAGCAGCTTTCCCGTTCCGACCAAAACTGTCGGAAAAAGTGTGAGACCGGGCTGGGAGATGGTGCTTTTGACGCCTTAATGGTGGCCTATCTTAATTACACGTGTGTGAAAAAAAATCTGCCAAAACGTGTGCAGAATAATGAAATGTAATGACCTGGAATCAGAAATAATTAGGTTACCCTTTTGTGTCGTGCCCAAGTCACAGTGAGCGTCAGCGCCAACGCATTCACATGAAAAACTAAATAACATTCACAGAATTATTATCAAAAATAATGACAACAATAACAATTTCACCGTGCACAAGAAGAAGACCCGGGCATGGGTACGTACCGCAGGTGGGGACGGAGACTCCGGGGGGACCGGGGGCCAGGCCACACTCAGAGGGTGTCTGGGGCGGAGTGGGGCCAGCCGCCGGCACAGAGCCGCCCGGGGAAGAGGCCCTGGGCAGGGAGGAAGAGGCCCTCGCCAGCCTCTCTCCAGACTCCATATCTGTCAAACACAATCCAATCAACACTTTGAACACGCAGAGAATGAAGGGAAGACACGGGAGAAACACACACACCTACCGCTTTTATTCTCATACACAACCAATATAAATTATTATTTATACACGTGTCCAGTCTTCAACCTTTTCACCTCTGCTATCTGTTCTTGGACTTCCATCATCTACGTAAAGGAACCAGGAGGACCTTTTTGTTTTGCATGAGGCTTACAGAAGGCACTACATGATGCTTCTATTATTTATACCGCAACACCACCGTGTCGGTGATCCACATGAGGGCCCCGTGTCCCAAATCCTCTTTAACACCTTTCTCCAGATTGCGGTTTTACAGCCCCGGCCTTTTTCTGTTTTAGTATTTTATATTACAGCAACAATTTGTACCTCATCCCGGCGGCTCTCAGCTGCAGAGGAAACGCAGGAGGAGCGGAGGGTGATTAACTGGAGAAGACAAACCATCATCTGAATATCAAGTAACATCCCTCACTGCGGACTACACTGATGAGACTAAATGACATGAAGCTAAAGCTATATATATACATATATACATGGTAGCTAAAGTTATATATAAATTTATATACAGTATATATATACAGTATATATATATATATATATACTGTACATAGATATAGCTTTAGCTACCATGTATATATGTATATATATATATATATACATGGAAGCTAAAGACGGGCTGGAGAGGGAACAAGCCATTCATCCTGTGTCCGTCTGTGTGTCTGCTAACTTGGAGATAAATAGATAGAATATATATATATATATATATATATATATAGATAGAATAGACAGATATAGATAGAATAGATAGATAAATAGATAGATATACAGTAGATAGAACAGATAGATATAGATAGAATAGATATAGATAGAATAGATAGATATAGCTATAGATAAATAGATAGATATAGATAGATATAGACAGATATAGATATAGATGTATTCATGTTCATATTAAGGATCCCACTCTCTCTCAGAAGAGACAACCATGTTGTTCTCAAATGGTCCCTGAAAACAACAGCTCATGTTTGTGGACATTATGTTATATTATATTATGCTGCTTTCCGTGATGCCCGTAATGCTAACTGCTAAATGCTAACGGGGACAAACAATGGAGGATAAGATGAAGGATCGGAGCTTCAGTGTTAGTGTGACAAATAACATCCTGCAGCACTTCATCTTCCCTACAATGTTTACCCACTTCTTCATTTTACTGTGAAGTGTCACAAACACTGATTTCCTCTTGTGTAATCGCTTCTGCAGTAAAAGCAAACTGACATTTCAATAACATGAGAACAAATGTTTCCTTACCGCACCTGGTTTTATAATCTGCAACTATAGTATTAAACAGGATTCAGAATCAGAATAAGTATGTGTAATAATACTGATAAATCACAACCATTTACATTTTTAAGGCATTACTCCAATATGCTAATTTGTTAGCCTTCACCACCACCTTAATTACTGTGACTGGCATGTGTCACATGTCTGGAGATAGACACACACACACACGCACGCATTCACACACACATACACAAACACACACACACACTCCAAGCTCCAAGCATGCTAGTGCTAATGCTAATAGAGCGGAGATGATTTATAGAACAATATGATGGAGGCTGCATCAAAGGCGACTCCACCTCCGCTACCTCACCATAGGCTGATGAATATATGATATAGCTGATATAGTTGACAGGTAATATAGCTTATATAGTTGATATAACTGACATAGGTGATATAGATTATATAGATTATATATAGATGATATAGGTGACATAGATTATATATCTGATATAGGTGATATAGATTATATAGATTATATAGATAATATAGCTGATATAGGTGATATAGATGATATAGATTATATAGATGATATAGCTGATATAGTTGATATAGATATATAGATGATATAGGTGATATACCCCAGGTTGGTTTAGGAGACAAAGCAGTAATATTGAGGGCTCTTCATTATTGTATAATCTATATTATAGTTGACATAGGTGATATAGATAATATATGTTATATGGGATATAGTTAAATATATGATATAGGGGATATAGGTGATACAGATTATATATATATGATATAGGGGATATAGGTGATACAGATAATATAGATGCCCCTGTATAGGCCTCTAGTCCAGCGGCTGCCTGTTTCCATTCGGACTGTGAGGAGATGGTCACAGGAGGCCGATGAGGACTTGCGGGGCTGCTTTGAGTCAACAGACTGGGATTTCCTCTGTGATTTGCATGGAGAGGACCTTGATGATCTCACGGAATGCATAACAGCTTCTGTGTGGACAGTGTTGTTCCCACAGAGACTGTACGCTGTTTCCCCAACAACAAGCCGTGGGTCACCCGAGACATCAAGGTCCTGCTCAATGAGAAGAAGAGGGCCTTCAGAGACGGGGACAGGGAGCAGATGAGGCGGGTTCAGAGGGAGCTGAAGGAGAGGATCCAGCAAGGCAAAGACAGCTACAGGAGGAAGCTGGAGCACAAACTTCAGCAGAACAACCTGAAGGATGTGTGGAGTGGCATGAGGAGCATCACTGGCTACAAACAACCTGGTAGCCAGACAACAGGGGGGGGTCCTGACCGGGCCAACGAGTTGAATTTGTTTTTCAATAGATTCAATGAGAGGGCTCTGGTCTACCCCTCCCCCAGCTCCTCTACAACCATTACCCTCCAGCCCTCCAGCCCTGCTGTCCCCCCTCCCCCACCGTCCCTCTCCAGCTACAGCATACCTGTTCTCTCTCCCCCACCATCACCTCACCCCTCCCCCATCAACACAACAGAGACTCTTCCTGCCCCCACACACGGCACACAGACCTTCACAGCCGAGCAGGTGAGGAAAGTGCTGTGCAGGCTCCGCCCAGGCAAGGCTGCAGGTCCTGACGGCGTCAGCCCGAGGGTCCTCAAAACATGTGCTGCCCAGCTGAGTGGAGTCCTGCAGTACATCTTCAACCTGAGCATGAGACTGGAGAGGGTCCCTGTGCTGTGGAAGACATCCTGCCTGGTGCCGGTACCGAAGAAGGCGCGTCCCAGCACCTTAAACGACTACAGACCGGTGGCGCTAACGTCCCATGTGTCGAAGTCCTTTGAGAGGCTGGTCCTGTCACTTCTTCGGCC